>JAQRGA010000324.1:0-50012 GCA_029237695.1 Conchocele bisecta | reverse complement strand
GGTGCACTCGTACATACATTGTACAAGTATATGAGAAAAGCAATATGATGTTTTACCTAAGAATGTGCGCCGTTTTATATTTAATTAATATTTACCAAATTTAATATTAAGCATTAAAATTTAAGTTTCTGTAAATGACGTCGAAAGTTGACGAAATATTCAGTGCAAATTGATTAGTGATTAGATCGTATTGACAGGATATCAAACATGTTTCACGGCACCGTGTTTCACGGCACATACGCACTGTGTTGACGAGATAAATCTCATTTCATCCAGATAAGAGACGACGATTTTGAACGATATTCGGCGCAAGTTTGATCGTGTCAGTCGATCCATGAAATATGTGGTATGTGGTAGTTAGCACATGAACCGAGGGTTATATTTTTATCCCATCAACACAGTGCGTATGTGCCGTGAAACACGGTGCCGTGAAACATTTTTGATATCCTGTCAATACGACCTAAACACTGCGTATGATTATGTGCGGTGGCTGGGGTTATTTGTTTTGCATTTTAAAGCCATTTGTAGGTGCTGACGGGATAAATAGAATAGTAGGCTAATGCCGTGAATGGGAAAAATATATCTGGCGCGGCACGGAAACGGGATGTGCTCGGCAGAGCCTCGCCCATCCCATTTCCTGAGCCTTGCCAGATATGTTTCCCCATTCACGGCACTAACCTACTATTCTCTATTACGTAGAGCTTAAACTATGTCTCCTGCATATAAGAAATTCAAGTGATATTTACCTAACAATGAGTCAGCGATATCTTCATCGATTTCAGATATTTATGATGTTGAATCGAACGACATGTACGTCACGTACGTCATTGTGACTGTTCATGTGCCTTGCAGCATTGAACATTCTTTCGCCTGTGACATCGGCGACTTATACGATTTGTATCAAAAGGTGTGTAGCCGAACGTGACAATTATTTTGAATATATCACGGAAAATGTAAATTGAATAACTTACAGAGAATCTACAGCTTGGAATTTAGAACCATTCTCCAGACATAACACTCTTTATTGGCACCATTGACCTGCCAATAACAATGCATCACAGTATAATTTAACCTGATGTAAACACATTTCGTTGTTTTTAGAAATATATGTCAACATGGTGTACACCGATATACGAGCACAGTTGAACAATAGTTTAACACAACTGAATATTGCGAGAGATGACGTTCGCACACTTTTATCAGGTAACCTGCCCTGTATTGACCGAATACGTACTGACTGATAACATATTGTTGTATCAGGCATTGGCCTGATATCAACATCCGGGTTACAACAAAGTGAAAACTGACGTTATATTGGTCGGTTGACGTCACGTGACGTTACCGAATGACGTCAGTGTAGGAACGCAACTTAAACAAGTCCTCGTTCTGTCCATAGATAACGACGTCATCTGTGGTCATTTTCGAGCATAAAACGTTACCTGACAAATATAATACCAGGCTAGTGTCTTTTGATATCAAGTTTATCAGGCTCGGCTCGGAAACGGTAGGAATTCCTCGGCAAGCCTCGGAATTCCTACGCGTTTCCTAGCCTTGCCTGATAAACTTGATATCAAAAGACATTAGCCTGGTATTCTCTATTTATATGGTTGTCCATCAGTTGACGATGACGCAAATACGCTGATTTTCAGGTTCACCCATGACTATATAACACGCTCTAAACGGTTCGAGTATCGCTTATAGGTGATAATATTTCACTCTAGTCTGATAGTGTACTATATCACTGCAGTACGTGAGGTCTATCCCGACAGCCGAGATGAACGGGTTATCAGCGTTTGATGTCTCTCCATTTGTTTCTGTTTATTGTTTAAACTAAAATGGTGCTACATGTATCATGTTACATATCACTGACCCATCAAACTTCTGCTATTGTCAATTATCAGGTAACCTGCCCTGTATTGACCGAATAAGTACTGACTGATAACATACTGTTGTATCAGGCATTGACCTGATACAAACATCCCGGTTATAACGAAGTGAAAACTGACGTTCCATTGTTTGGATGATGTCACGTGACGTTACCGAATAACGTCAGTGTAATGACGCAACGTAAACAAGTCCGCGTTCTGTCCAAAGATAACGATTTCATATGTGCAAGCCTCGTAATTCCTACGCGTTTCCTAGCCTTGCCTGATAATCTTGAAACCAAAAGACACTAGCCTGGTATTCTCTATATCCCCATCTAAACAATACGAATATACACGCAATGTACTAATACCTACGGAAGCCACTTCACTTTTTTTTATTTCCATTTATTCAAGATCTTTTCTTGAATTTTCAAGTTCTTTTCTTGAATTTTCAAGATACTTTCTTGAATTTTCGAGATCTTTTCTTGACTTTTCAAGATACTTTCTTGAATTTTCGAGATCTTTTCTTGAATTTTCAAGTTCTTTTCTCGAATTTTCAATATCTTTTCTTGAATTTTCAAGATCGTTTCTAATAAAGGATGTTTCAAGATATTTTCTTGAATTTTCAAGTTCTTTTCTTGAATTTTCGAGATCTTCTTGAATTTTTGAGATCTTTTCTTGAAAATTCAAGAAAACAGCTTGAATAAATGGAAATTAAAAAAAAGTGAAGTGGCCCTAATGGGCTTGCGTAAATACGAGCTATTCACAGGGACACTTAGAGACTCAAGTGCTTACATACATTATACTGCAGCCCTGACACATACACGTGAAACATTTCCCCTGACATGATGTCTTATACACGAGATCACGAGATTGCCACAACGTGCGGCGAGATAGCGAGATTGCGACTCGACATGAGGCAACACCGCGACAAAGGTGGCAGTCCTCACACATTTTAGGCAATTTATGGAGTTTTCGGGCCCGCGACACCAGCCGAAACAAATTTAGTAATATTTTAACTTCAAATAATCACATAATCTGTTTCATGCATGCACTGACTACCTGATAGGTACAAGAGCTATATTAACAACAAACGCAAACTCAGACATGATGCACAGGCTGTCAGCACTCTGCTATGTTTACACAAAATGTGCCCAAATCTGCATTTATTTGGCCGCGGCCACACATTTCACAACATGGATTTCAAATATCCCATGCGGACACTGCACTAATACTTGCTAATTTTATCAATTCTGCAATCACACCTTGTCACACTGATCATAGTCTGTACTGGTACCGACCGTTTTGTTTTCAAGCAGCAGACCTGCCTTTCTGACAGATAAAATGGCTGCCAATATTTCGGACGAAAATTCCGAGCAGCAGTTTCGCACTCTTCTACAACTGAAATCATGCCAGCATGACACAGATGCAAGCAAAATCACAAATTTTTGCAAAAAAGTGTTTTATGCAGTGGAAAACATCATATGATGTTGGCTAATTAATTATAGAACATTTTCATAAGGTCAGACATGTGTTTTTTATGTATTTACTAGAAGGCCCATAGGAAAAATTCGAAACTAACCAACTCGCCCGAGGACTGCCACCCAACGCTATTTCGCAATCTCGCCTCGCGTTCTCGAGATCTTGTGGATAAGTCGAGAATGCGAGAATTTAAAATCTCCCTTATTAGTACAGGACACCGTACTGTACGAACCGTACTACGAACGTATAGTGGAACGTCTCTAAACCGCACACCATGAAAACACCTTATTTATTATTAGTTTCTAGGGCACTTATCTCGGGTGATAATGTCTCTCCATGATCTCATAGCACACAATATATGTATATAATTATATATGGCTTAGAATGATCAAATGCCTGATTTACGGTTAAACCTCTCAAAGCCAGACACCCTGGGGACCTCACTGGTGTGTGGTTTAGAGAGGTTTCACTGTATATATTCCGCTGCGAATAGACTGGTTTACATAGAATGTCAGGCTTTGGTATCAAGTTTATTGTACAGTGAAACCTCTCTAAACCGGACACTTGCAAATTTATGTATTTGTATTTGTTGTGTTGCTTTGTTGTTTACCTACGATGGTATTAAGATATTCGTAATCTCGCAAAGCATGAACACATGTCTCGGAGAGGTCATATTCCTGATTTACAGTGGAACCTCTCTAAATCGGACACCCTGGGGACCTCCCAGGGTGTCCGGTTTAGCGAGGTTCCACTGTATAAGGCAATGCTATGAAACGTGTTGGAATTCCCATGCTCATCGACACTTATTGCCATTTCCGAGCCGAGCCTGATAAACGTAATAACACAAGATACTGACAATATACTATATTTACAGGTAGCGTGTTATGCTGGTTGACGGACAAATACGACATTTGTTTCACTTATAAGAGCACACACTTGTTTACGTTGCGACGGTGTAGTCATGTGACGCCGTTCGACCAGTAGAACGACAGCGATAATTGTGACCGGATATGCGTATCTAGACAATACCGGATACAGTTATCGGTTAGTGAGTGTACAGTCATTCAATGCATCGAGTTACCGGATGCATATACAGCGGAACCTCTCTAAATCGGACACGCTGGGAGGTCCCTAGCGTGTCCGGTTTAGAGAGGTTCCACTGTAAAATAGATTACAACTTCAAGACAGACACGGGAACGAAGAGGTCCTGAACAGACGTTATTATCGGATATACATGGCAATTTATCAGGTAACCTGCCCTGTATTGACCGAATACGTACTGACTGATAACATATTGTTGTATCAGACATTGCCCTGATATAAACATCAGGGTTACAACGAAGTGAAAACTGACGTTCCATTGGTCGGATGACGTCACGTGACGTTACCGAATGACGTCAGTGTAATGACGCAACGTAAACAAGTCCGCGTTCTGTCCATAGAATACGACGTCATATAATGTCATTTTCGAACATAAAACGTTACCTGATAAATAGAATACCAGGCTAGTGTATTTTGATATCAAGTTTATCAGGCTCGGCTCGGAAACGGTAGGCATTCCTCGGCAAGCCTCGGAATTCCTACGCGTTTCCTAGCCTGGCCTGATAAACTTCATATCAAAAGACACTAGCCTGGTATTCTCTATATACATGGCAATGTAACATGCCGATGAAGGACAACTGAATTGTCTCCGTGTCCGGTTTAGAGAAGTCCCGCTGTACACAAATGTTCAAAGGCAAGCCTTCATGTACACATTTATGTTTATGCTTCCGCGATTGAGAATCAGAATGTCGCCCTATATTGCTACTGTCTGTTCCACGTTTTGCTGCCGACAAACATTTAGCTATTAAACACATTAAATTTAATGATTTTATTGCTGAAAAATGATTTTCCTATGGGAATTTAACATGGGGGGAAGAAAGCGCTGGGGAATGAGTAAAGAAAAACACGAAATATTTTGGAAATTGACTCCGAAACCTGGTTTCATTCTACTTGTATAAACATTCAAATATTGACCTTCCTATACAACGCCCATTGGACGTATTCCGTACGATGTCTTTGACTGGTTAAAGTTAGCAACGTTGCTGTTCCAGGAATTGCGACAAAATGACGTAAAACTAGGTTAATGTTAATTTTACCGCCATATTTCGTTATTTACATTTTTAAACTATAAGAAAATGCAGTGTAAATATAAGTAATTAAACCATGGGCTGTTGCGTTTACTGGGGTGACTGGTGTCACTATTCCACCAGTTCTAAAATCACGAGTGTCCGCTATACAAATATAATCAGTTAGTAATATTTATTTTACTGATAGTGACGCGCGGTGGTATCGGGCATCATCATGCAAATGAGGCATGATATTTTTTAATTAATATTTACTAATTAAATGTGTCACCTGAAAAAATAATATTTTCGACAGATTATAAAGTATGATCATTGCACATCAAAAATAAATACAGATAATAAATAGTATTGTCCGTTAACATTTTAAAGAAACACGGTTATCGCCCCTGATATCAGTGTGGAAATTTACGTCTGATATAAAATGTATAATAACGCCAATCAATACGTGGGATAATGGTGAATTCATTTTGACAGAAAATGTCTCAGATGATGTCTGATAAACAGAACATTTTGTGTCTGACCTGTTCCCATTGGTGAGAAATGGACAAATACGAATTGAGGGTATGTTGTGACAAAACATAATCAAAACAGCAGATTTTTCTGGAGTTTACAAACAATAATTCCCATTCCAGAAAATATATAGATGGGAATTGGTTTGTAACATGACAGTACATTTGCCTCTGGATGATTATTGAGAAAACATGCGACTTTCAGTATCTAGTTCTGCAAGTGACGTGGCACGGCATGGTCTCAAAGTGGACATTTCACCTCATAATTTGATAATTTTACGGAGGCTGCATCGAGATATTTTTCACATTCCTTGAATAGGTAAGGTTATCCCTAATAAGAGCAGCATATTTGTATGGAGGTAAAAGCTTCTAGTGTGTCTTGATCACAAATGTCGAACACATTTTGCTGTCTGCCCACTTATTTAGAATATTGCATTTTATCCCATCAACACAGTGCGTATGTGCCGTGAAACACGGTGCCGTGAAACATTTGTGATATCCTGTCAATACGACCTACTCACTGCGTATGAATAAGTGCGGTTGCTGGGATTATTTTTTTGCATTTTAAAGCCATTTGTATGTGTTGACGGGATAAATAGAATAGTAGGTTAGTGCCGTGAATGGAAAACAATATCTGGCGCGGCACGGAAACGGGATGTGCTCGGCAGAGCCTCGCCCATCCCGTTTCCTAAGCCTTGCCAGATATTTTTCCCATTCACGGCACTAACCTACTATTCTCTATAAATGCATTCTCATGCGTGAAATTGATAATTTAAAATGAACTGGTGACTGCCCCCTTCGGGACGCCTGTGTTCCATATTCGATGATGTCCGCCGGAACTACACTGTTGTTGTACTTATCGATCCAACTAACATAAGTCGGTCACTGAGTAGGGATTAAACCGCGGAAATGTATGACCTAAATATGCGCACTGCTATCTGAAAATAATTCTCAGACAGAAAAGTGCATACTTACGGAGCCCCGCAGGGGACGTAGAATTCTTTTTTTTATTAATTCGTTCCCACGAAATAACAATTAGTTCCCTCAATTTAACAATTCGTTCCCACGAATTAACAATTCGTTCCTTAAATTTAACAATTCGTTCCCACGAAATAACAATTCGTTGCCTATTAGTGTGGGGACATATAACATGATGTATATTTTGTCAGCCGGCCCCAAATTCAATGAGTATTATCAGTATTGTTATATTGGTGATATATTTACAATGTCTGTCTTAACTGCAATGCCCAAATACAACACAGATGAAATGTAACATGTATAACATGGCATGCACTTAAGTCTTATTGCAATCACCAGTTCTACAATTGTATAGTTTATATTATTACACTCTTGCAAATAATTTGCACGGGTTTCGCTGTGAGAGAAAACCCGTAATCAACTCCTTACAAATAATACACCGTGAAGAGAACACCCGTAATTGCGCGCCTGTTTTCTTGTAAACCACGAGCTACCATGCAAACTGTTTAATTTTGATTACAGTCAAAATAAAGTTATTGAAAATTTGGAAAGGGTCTCGACTGATCTAGAATGTTAATGTGATTGAACAAATTCCAAACATGCACTCAAATAATTATATCTGGTTACATAGAAACACCTGTGTAATTTGGATTTCAAAAAGTTTACATGACGTCACATGACGTCACATTTGACGTCACACAACGTAACGTCAAAATGCGGGAAACACGTCATTGTATAACTATTCATGCGCACATCACAATTCATTGATTATAATCCCAAAAATAGACTAAATGTGCAAATGTATCCGCCGTGGAAGTGTAATAAATAGGATATTCCATCGTACATGTTTGAATAGCGGAAATAATACACTCGCGTCCGTCGGCATCCGTGCAAACAACTTTTTCGCTACGCTCACTCGTTGCTTACGCGGAAGCCGACGCACACTCGTGTATTATTTCCCGCTATTCAAAATGTACGATGGAATATCCTCTATCGTGTTTGACAATATACAAATGATTAGTAATAGCATAAAAAACATGTTGCCTGTAAGTTCGTATAATATTGACAAGATCTAAAAATGTAAGCGAGACATGGTTGTTTTATGGGAGCTGAATGTTAAAATACGGGGGCCACATGGGATATATGAACCTTAAATATACAAATGTCAGGATAAAATACTTTTAATGTGTTTTAGAATATTATATTTTCTAATTCGGATGTCAACATGATGATAAAAATTACATATGTCATATTTATCACTGTCCAGGTGGTGGATGCGGGCAGCCATATTGGTTTTATGCAAATTATACACTTTCTCCAAGGGTGATTTTGCGGGACATTTTTTTCTGAACAACCGCTCAACAATACAATTTTTGTTTATATTTATTTTCTTTTTAGTCACAAACATACATGACACATAATAGGAAATATATACATGTGTTGTCACTGGAGTGTACATGACAGCAGGGTACGAGTCCACTTTGCTTCAATTATTTTAATACAGTTGAATCTCACTATACCGAACACCACGGGTACCATCGGAGTGTTCGGTATAGAGAGGTTCCACTTTACAACTCAAAGCCAAGCTCTTCCAACAGTTCCATGCTTGTGACTGATTGCTTACAACTATAACGAACACCCTGATGGTACCGATGGTGTTCGGCATACCGAGGTTCCGCTGAACTTGCATTTTATTGTAGCCGGCTGTCATGTACACAGTATATAACAGTTGCATGGTATCTGTCTATACTATCAGTAAATGCTAACACATATTCAACCCCTTCAACGCCAAACACTAGTTTTAGTAGGTATTGCCAACAATATCGATCTAGATGAAACAACTCAATCATCCCATCAAAATCCTCACTGTTCGCCAAAATAATATTCACATTAAAACAGTAGTTTTGTTATTTAACAAGATACATTTAGTGATCAGACTAATGTGCAAGGGTTGAGTCAATATTAGCAACAAACAGCATGACAACATTATTATGAGTTGTATGTATGAATGTATCGTTTTTATAGGAATAAACAAAAGGACGAAAACTGGTGTTGTTGTTTTTGTTAGTATGCGTGCTTGCTCGTAAGCCTGGTCGGACACAACAGTTCAAGGAACGATGGGTGTGCTTAACACAATGTGAAGACCCCGGTATACCGCTATCGTCCAAAGATCTCAGGCCAGCCCATGGTGGCTGCTTCCACAAGCTCGAGAGGGAGAAGAGAGAAGATTGAGAACCGACAGCGGGCTGCATCACCGAAGGTGGAGACCGCGATATACCGCCGGAAATTGACAATGTCAGGTCAGCCCATGATGGCTACCTCCACAATGCAGTTACGGCGTGCTGCGTCACCGCCGATGGAGACCGAGGGATACCGCCGTCAACCAAGGACTTCAAGCCAGCCCATGGTGGCTGCCTCAAAAAAGCAGTTACGGTGTGCAGCGTCACCGCCGGTGGAGACCGCGGTATACCGCCATCAACTGACGACTTCAAGTCAGCCCATGGTGGCTGCTTCCAAAAAAACAAAGACATCACACCAAAGGCTCATTGCCGAAGCAGATCACCTTCGAGCATTTACGGGTGTCTCTACATCAAATGTGGGAAGGCAAGTAGTAATCCACCCAAGCACATAGTTCGTCTCCAGAAGGATCTCACAAGAGATCGTGGAGACCACTGGGGACTAGATGTTTCTTCAATACCAAACGGGGTGTTGAAAGAGAGTCGACGTCGAGAAAACGAAAACTTTCACCGGAGAGCGTGGAGATGACACGGGGAGGAACTAAAGTAAAACAGTTTGACCACTCCGCAACGGCCGAGGAGGAGGAAAGAGGAGGCCCAGAAAACGGAAGCTGCTGGTCTGTGGAATTGGGGGTGTCAAATGACGACAAGCTTCGCTAAAATGCATCTCCTGGAGCGACACCTCCCCCAATTGTTTGACGAGAAACTCCAAATTACGGAGGAACTGTGTCGTCGACGATATGCCGCGCTGATGTCAATGGCGCAAAGCATAACCGGACATATTTCAAGTTTAGCCGATGTTGTGGACCAAATGAATGGGCCCACGCACTAGAGGGACACTGGGTGATCACAGATGTTCAACGCGAGGCTATGGTACGACTGAGCCTCTTCCGGGGATGGGAAGTACCCCATTGTTTCATGCTTTCACCAGTGAACTCGCCAGCTGTCCTGTTACATTGGCGTGCATTGGAAGCTATGGCTCGCGCCATTTCCGAAAACGACATGCGTGCAATCATAGAAAAGCACAATGAAAAGTCCGAGGGAAATGAGGGATTGTCCGTGGAATCTCCCAGGGGTGGGGGGCGGGGGTGCGCCTAGTCTAGAGACAGACCTTGTCGAAGAGGCCAGCGCGGAACCTCCCACGGAGGAGGTAGTCGGCCTCGTTGGCGAGAAACTAGTTGACGCCACGTGGTTTCAACTTGAAGACACAAACATAGAACCTCCCATAGTAGAGGTGCGGAAGAAGTCTTCATGGATCCTCCCATGGAGGAGGTCCTCGATGAAGAAGAAGTCTGTGTCGGCACTCCCACGGAGGAGGTAAGTACCCATGAGTAGCAGACCTATGCGGATGAAGAGTAGTCATGCATGGATGACCAACTGCATTACCTGAATCTACTACCGGTGCTGTCAGCATATGGCACCTATTTTCATCTGCATAGGACCAGAACACATCTACGTCTAGGTGAGTCGGCTGGTCTCCGCGAGGTGATCGAGGCCATGCCACTGTACGAAACACACGGATGTCACATCAGGTTGGAGGGGTGTGTACTGGTGTACTGCGACCCGGGGACACCTACCGAACAGGGGATGAGATGGCGATGGTAGTTCATTGGAGTGGATTGGAGTTCATCCCAAAAGATTGATTTCGGACAGGGAACTTGAACAACTACAGTGTCATCTCCGTATGTCCGGAGTGATTGGTTTGGAGGGAATCGGTCTGGACCATTCCGTTAGGTCACCAGACCAGTGGTTCCGACAAGAGGAGCAACTCCCATCAGATCCTGGAGAATTGCCTACATCCACGACAGGTGTTAGTGCTGTATTGCCGGGGGATGAGGGACGATCCAAGCGATTTACAAACGTATATGCGTTGCCTCGGTATTGTGAAAGACCACGCGTCCATATATCAGAAGATTCACCTTCACTGCTTCACGGGGTCCGGGGAAGTGATGCGGCGCTGGTAGGGGATTTTCCAGAATACTTATTTCGAGTTCACCGGGCTGGTACGGTTGTTTACCAGTCAACAGCGTGAGGCATTGAGAACGGTTCTGGAGGATCGTCTAATTTTGGAGACGGATTGCCCGTACTTCCCACCTTCCAGGGATTTGCGCGGGAATGTCCCCCATCTACTGGGTTTCGTCGCCCATGAAGTGGCTACGATACGGGACACTACAATGAAGTTCGTCTTGGAGCAGACAACGGCAAACGCCGAAGCGCTTTATGGCCGATTCGGGCCCCCGGGGTTCTATAGACAGTTGTGATAGTGTTACAACCCAAGGTGGAAATATCACGGCTACCTATGACATAGGAACCGACTGGTAAAACCTCCCTAGGTGGACATGTCCAAACGATGCAACCATATGTGGACACTGACCGGTGACATTGCCCATGGTGGACATGTCACGACCATCGACCGTATGGCCCGTTGGTCTAGATAATGGTGACCGGTGTTACAACCCAAGGTGGAAATATCCCGGCTACCTATGACCTCTATGAACCAACTGGTAAAACCTCCCAAGGTGTAGAGGTCATGATGATGCACCATATGCAGACACGAACAGGTGACACTACTCAGTAGATTTCACGCAAAACAATATAGTTCAGAAAATAATTATAATGTGCTTGGCATTGTTTTGTGTGCAATCTAATAGCCAAAAATATGGCTCTGAAAATGGCCGTTTGTTTTCTTCTTTACCGTCTTGTCGTCGTGATGGTTGGTTGATCTCACTCGGGCAGCTGTCGCAAGGCATCTGGTGGTCTGTAGAAATGGGCGCATCGCCGCAGGAAGGATAACGTAGAGATCTCGTTCGCGAGGTAGGCGTCCCATGCTTTGCGAAGACCCTCCTCCAGCTTGACTGAGGTCGACCTGATATCAACTCTGATACATATACTTACCAGTATCACATGTGCTGTGGGTCGTTTCGCTACATATCGTGCACAGTATCCCCTGCTGCCGAGACCTAATATGTTGCGAGCATGCAACGCAGGCAGACTCCATGCTTTTACAAAATTAGAAACAAAGAATGCTGACAATAAATTTATCAAAAATAAATCGATGAATTAAGTCCGACGATGAAATAATTATCAGCTATTATATGTTCATGAAAACGGATAGAAAGCAAATGTAACGTTGTGGTAAGTTTATTTATGGCCACAAGTTCGAAAACTATACGGGCCACCATTCCAAAAATAGTTACATGTAAGGTAAAAGCATAAGATAATCACAACATGTAAAAGATAAGTAAAGGCAATGCATGAATATGAGAATTAAAATAACGGAGTTGGAGTATGTTAAAACAATATAATTACATGGCATACACAGTTTAAAAATAGCTAGAACGACATAAAAGCGTCATGTAAAAATAAGACTACCATAGTTGTAGTGTCCAGAAAGGGAACGAGAATGTAATACTAGAGTTATCACCTGGTAAAACGTTTTCCCCGCCAGACCTCAACGAGGCCCTAGCAATGGTATAACAACTATATATATACTTTAATCTAGAACGCGAGTACGGAGACCAAAATGTGCAAAAAATATTTAAAAATAGTAAAGAAAACTAGTTAAAATGTCCCTCTTAAAATGGTGAAGGCCAGCTTCAAAGTAAGTAAACCCGCTTTCCCAAATATGTTAGAACAAGAAATTACTATAAAATGTGTTTAAACAAAACATCTAAAATTTGCATATGTTAATATAATATACACATAGATACAATTGTGGCGTAATTTATGTACAAGTTGCCACAGGACGGATAATAATTGTTAGCTTGATAACATGTTTAATAATATCGAAACGACTCTCAGAAAACGTTCTTCGTCCGCATATCAGGATCGGCGGGTAATCTGATGAAATTTTGTTGAAATGGGAATAGACGGAGGAAAGGACGTGGGTGGCCCAACCAATGTGTAGTTGTGATGTCGTGGTGCCAGGCGGCGGGCATGGAAACAAGATGCACGCGCCGACGACAGCCGGGGCCTGCGGGAGTTCGAACCCCGGACCTCAAGCCGCCACAGCATTGCCAGTGACCCTCGCCAGAATATCGGACGGACTAAGTATAGCCCTATGGCGGCTATATAGTCACCCCGAGCGTAGCTGCCGGATCCGACCGGCATAAGCGCGGGCACACCCCCCCCCCCCCCCCCCACCTCCACGCCCCGCCACCCGACTCCCAGGACACACAAAAAGATTGATTTAAAAGGTCTTCTTTGTATAATGGACACCACGCTTCCAATACCCAATTCCAGATCCAGATCAGGGCGTGTATGTTTTTAGATACTGTCTCCCATTCTGCATTCCACCAGATACGCGGCGAGCGCCCGATATATGGAGCGTCGTACCGACCCCCTGGGGCACAGGATGGAGGACAATATCATTGGAGTCTGCAGACCGACAAGCTCGCGCCTAAGTTTATCCCGCTGCATATCGAACTCCGGACAGAGGAGAAGAAGGTGGGTGGATGTAATCGGGGTTTTACATGTTTTACAGTCAGCTGGAATGTTTTTCATAATTGCGCGAAAGGAGCTAGGAAGTAACGTACTATTAAATTTCAGTCTAGTGATACTTTTGTCCAATTTATTGTTTTCATGATAAAATCTGGACCATAAATTCCTACGTGAGCTGGGATCCATTCAAGTTTAATGTGCAGCGCCAGTAAACAGTGGATTCAATAAACAACGGGACACTCTTTATAAACGGAACATCGAATTAAAAAAGCAAATGGAGAATAATCATGATAAGGGAAGTAATACACGTATGCTGAGTGGCTATGAGCAAGGTAACATTGACATTTGGAGTAGTCTGCGAATATGGACTATATACACAATATCAATCCAATGGCGCGATCCTTTCTTTCCTTTCTGTTTGTTTTTGTTAACTAGAGTCTACAAAATATAAGTACTAACAGGTCTACTCGACCCAACATAATTGTAACTACAAATGACGTAATTAAGAGTAGCACTATGTACAGTTGATTCTAATGTCAGCTTTGGTGACTAATTTTGAAAAGAAACTATTGTTTGCAAATCTTTCAAAATGGTATGGTGCACGATGGAATTTTAGCTAACAGTAACACTGTTTTATATCATATAATGGATGCATATAGTCACGTTGTTCTGACTTAATCATGAGGATTAAAATCTCACATTTTCATATGATTATACTAATCCTACTTGGATTTATTTGATGAAATGA
Source organism: Conchocele bisecta (assembly GCA_029237695.1). Classification (NCBI taxonomy): domain Eukaryota; kingdom Metazoa; phylum Mollusca; class Bivalvia; order Lucinida; family Thyasiridae; genus Conchocele; species Conchocele bisecta. The sequence goes on along the minus strand of JAQRGA010000324.1, from coordinate 35,627 downwards.
ATGATGATATAAAGAAAACACCTTCATAATATCAATGGCTGATATCATAAAGTGATATGAAGCAATGTGATATCATGTTCTTAATCAAGTAAATGCAATATTGTTTGCAAACAGTGTAGAGCATTGTAGTCATAATGCAATAACATCATCATTCTTATGGCACATAATCCTCAAGATGTTTTGGACGTTTGCGGGTTCGCTGAGGTCTAGCATGTGCACCATTTTGTTGATATATGTTCACTGGTAATGGTAATTGTACATGTTCATGTGTGACGTCTAACGGCAGTTCCCGTTCGATGGGTTCCATGGTTCCAATTAAAACCGGTTGAGGACCAGCTTCTCTGTTGGTCGGTTGTTCATCAGCGGGGTGTATTAAAATTGGTGGTATATCAGCCGGCACTGGTGGAGTGACTGACTCGTCGAGGAAGCCGAATTCATCTTCATCGCAACTATCATTCAGATCGATTGTTTTTGGTCGATCGGACGTCGCCTGACTCGCTGCTTGGTAACATTCAGAGAGTTTTACCTTGTATGACGACGCTCGTAATTGATTACCAGAAAATTTCTTCACACAACACCACTCGCCGTTTATAGAAACAACAATGTATCTGCTACGAGCCTGATTCTTACTCCTGTCAGAGTACAGATAGACGAGATCTCCAACTTCCACGGAAGGCGATTGACGGGCTGCCTTCTGACATTTTGATTTCTCACTGTAACTGTGATTTTTGGCGCGAGAATCGTGCTGTGAGATAATCACGTCTCTGTCAGAAATGGGAAGCTGCTCATGCGTAAACTGACTTCTTTGAGTCCACATTTCACGCGCGGATAGGCCATAATGTCTGATTCGAGAATTCAACCTGGCCGTGGCAATTGCGAGACCCAACTGCGAGACAGGGCCACCTCCAGGCTCTTGACGTAGAAGCTCGTCTTCCAACTCGAATATTGCTTTTTCAGCTACTGGGTTTTTATTTACATTTTTCACCCTTCCTATCTCAATAGAAATACATAGTCGTTTTAGAGTGTCATCGTCTTTTAACGCGACAAATCCAGGAGCGGGATCGACTCTGCGTTTGGTCCATCCATCGGGTGTAAATCTAGTATAGTATAGATAGCATCATCCAACGGGGATATTAACTGGGAACAGTTTGGGAGCACACGACTCAGCATTTTGTATGCTCCGATGAACGAACGCATACCTCGTACCGTATCAGGTGGAGTACATGACGTTAACACAGCGATTCTGTGTGGACTGGCCGATATACAGCCTTGTGACCAGACCCAACCTAAGATGGTTGCACTGCGTGGGCTTATTATCGTTTTAGATGGTGATAGGCTAAGGTTACATTTCTGCAACGATTGCAGCACACGTTCCCAGTTCTCGAACAACTCCTGCGGTGAGTTTGTTCCACAATACAAGTCATCTGCCAGTTTCGCGACAATCCCGTCTTGTAGATGGTCTCCCAGGACCCGGCACATCAATTCTTCCAGGGCGGTTTCCGACCCCGGCATTCCCATAGCGCATCGTGTGTACACTCTTACACCTCTGAAAGGCGTTGCCACGCCGCAATATTTCATGGATGACTTTGCTAGCGGTATTTGGTAGAATGCGCTGGTAAGATCTGTGACGATTATGTATTTCCACTGCGCAATAGTGCGAAGTGTGGTGTCGACATCAGCATCACCGATGGTTGCGGTTTGCTGTAACGACCAACATCTGCGAATGCCGTGACCAAGCGAAATCCGCTGGATGCTTTCTTAACCAGAAATGATGGGTTTAGGTATTCGATATTTACACCTATGTCCTCTGGACATCTGAATATTCCCTGTGACTCAAGTTCGTCAAATTTCTCCTGCAACTCTATCAACTTGTTACGAGCATATTGTGGTAATCTACCCTTACGCTGAGGAGGCTGCACAGGACCCATATTTACATTCGCTTCAAACGGTCCAACGGCTCCATTATATCCACTAATGTCAGAATTAAGATCGTCTTCGTACTTGTGCAATAAGTCCTTAAATTTAGATTGAGTTTCACTGGGGAGTATGTTGTCTGGGTCTAATTTCACTAGATCTGAGTTTATATAAGCCGAGTTGCTGGCAAACTGAGGTTTAGTGCACACTGTATCCATGTGTGAGTCAACTGATTCTATTGTTGGTGTACATGTCATTCGTACTTTACAGAAATGCTCATTTTTGCGAAGAGACTGTGCTTCACTCGTGTCATTTACTATGCGAACTTTTCCCGCTACAGACTCTGTTATTTGAGGACGTGGCCATTCTTGTGTGTGATTTTGGCGGGTTGAGTGAGGTTCAACAGCGAGAATGCAATCAGGGTTTATATCTGGTTGAGTGTCAAGCTCTACGTAACATCCGGGCCAGATTGTTGTGGAAACCGGTTGCTAGCGCAGTACAAATGCCTGCGTTCGTCGTACGCGATTCGTGGTGGAGTCAGATTTGGACTGACCATAACAGATGCTTTCACAATTAGCAATAATAATTTGTTGTTTTGCTGGTCGAACTGATGTCATTGCAAGACATAAATGGAATTCCCGCCAGAATGTCGACATCTAGATCATTGACTACAAGTGCTTCCAGGTGTAGATCTGTATTTTCTCTAGTTAGTGTCAAGTGAGTTTCTCCGCTGATTTCTAGCGGTGTGGCACCATCCGCCTGGAGAGCACTTTGGTTACTTTTACTTATCCTGGCACCTATGTACTCTGCGGTTGAGGCTTTGATCATGCTGATCTCTGCTCCTGTATCTAATGTAAGTTGGACAGCATGATGATTGTGGAAGGCCTTGAAGAAAGGTGATTGTTTTGTGCTAACACGACGTGAAGATGCAGCAATACGCGGTTTGTGAGGGACGTCAAATTGTTCGTCACTTGAGGCGGGTGCACAGTCTTCATCTTCAGAGTCAGTCGGCAGTAACTCATCGCTGTTACGCGCCTGTCGTACCTTCGTCATATACAGTCTATCTTCATCTGGCAGAAACCGGCAAGCACTCAAGAAATGAGAATAAGGGCGTCCCGTCTGCTTGCACAGTACACAAGTCTTGACTTGTCGCTTCTGACTTTGTGGCTCCACTTTACGTTCAGGGTATTGGGAAGACGGGTTCCGCGATTTCTTTTTGAATGCAGCGCGTAACACTTTTGCGTCTGTAACTGAGCTTATTTCATCAAGTAGGCTATCGAGGGCTTGGGAAATCTCAGGTTTTAGCGATGCCAGAGTCTGAGAGCGTAATTCTGTCCATATCTCTGTTTTTACTACTAGACTAGGCAAGTCACGATGTATGAGTCGAAGCCATGTTAAGACTAACATATTTTCAAGTGAGGGAGAGAACTCTTCATCACTATCTGGAACATCACCATGGTGACGTATGTTCCCGTCGGCGCGAAGTAAATTATCGTCAACAAAACTAGTGAGTCTCTGGAATAGGTCCTCTGGTCTTTCATTTGGTTCTAGGCGGATGTTGTTAAAATCGAGAAAGTGCGCGCCAGTCGATTGAAATCCGTAATGTAGACGCATTGCTTGCCAAATACTGTTTATAGATGTCGAGTTTTTAACAATTGTATTTCTCGAGATCACGGGACAGAAGTTTGCAATCTGCCCAAGCATGAGATCCAACTGGGTCGCCTTCTGTGCTGCTGTACGGCGATTGGCTTCGGGAACACCCGCCCCATCATCGGTAAGACCACGCAACGGGGTGGTACTCGATTTTCTTAGCCACGTGAATCCATTGACAAGGAAACCGGCAAAGTTGGGATCAAGGGAGAGGGTGTATTGTAGGTTCTGTCGCCAAGCCTCAAACGACGTGATTGTCTCTGTCTTGGTTAGAGACCATTGTTTGGGTGCGCGAATTCCAGCCATTATTTCGGTACGTAATTCTCAACAGTTCCTATAGAATGCTCCTTTCAACAGCTACAGAATAAGCTGCCTTGTTTACACAGTTTGTGATTGTTTTTCCTGTCAACTTGATTTTGTGGTATTGTATAACTGTTCCTGGGGCTTTGTAGGTTCTTTTCAACCGCTGCCACCACGCCAGTAAACAGTGGATTCAATAAACAACGGAACACTCTTTATAAACGGAACATCGAATTAGAAAAGCAAATGGAGAATAATCATGGTAAGGGAAGTAATACACGTATGCTGAGTGGCTATGAGCAAGGTAACATTGACATTTGGAGTAGTCTGCGATATGGACTATATGCACAATATCAATCCAATGGCGCAGGCCTTGTTTAAGTGCAATGTTATACGTATGCCAAATTTCGAATACTTAATCGGGAGTTGTAATTTTTGATAGCTGCAAACCACTGAGAGTGTCGGTGAATATTACAGAAAACAGTGGTTCGATCGATCACGTTCAATCACCCAGTTCATTGCTTTAATAATTCCAACGAGTTCAGCTGTCAAGATTGATGTTTGGTCTGATATTCTAAACTGTTTGTTAATTTTGAGCGACGGAATCAGCTGAGATTGGGTCTTTTGAGCCGTCAGTAAATATCTGCAGTCTATGTTTGTAATTTTGATCAATCATTTCCAAGGCTGTACACTGGATCAAATGCGTGGGGTCCTTCTTAGAATTTGTGTCTGATAAAGACATGGACGTCGGCGGTGTGAGTATAGTCCATGGAGGGGTGGATATCTTCGAAAGTCAGCAAAAGTTGTCCCCCCAAGTCCATACTCCATGACAAGTATGTCAACGGTCAGCACAAACGGTGCCCCTTGTGGGTAACGCTTGTTCTCTCTCACCAATTCCGGGTCATCGAACATCCGCCATACCGGGCTTTTCCCTGAATAACGTCCAGTCGAGACAGTTGGGTCTTGCTGGCACGTTGATAGACCTGAGCACCGTAGTCTAATTAACTGTGACTGGATGAGTGATTTATAGAGCAGCAGAAGAGAGTGCATATTGCACTCAAATTTGGTACCTTTTACTGCTCGCATCAAATTAAGTCCCTTTAGGCATGTTTGTTCTAAGTGGTCAAAGTGGTGCTTAAATGTCATTCTATTATCCAAATACATGCCCAGAAATTTCACCACTTTTTCAAATTTCACAGGAGTGCCATCGAGTATAAGTATCACAGTTGATTTAACCGTTTTCCCGGTTGAAATTTTGAATCCCCAATTTCGACACAAATGTAACGGAATACGGATTAGCTGGATATTTAAGAGCGACTGTCATAATGATGATCACAGATTACACTAATCGGATAATTGGTACGCATTACAAAACGGCTTGAATTAGAGTTTGCAATAACGAGGCCATTCAGCATGGCCAGGTGCGTCACGTGGTCTACTAATCAGAACAAAATATAATTGTTATATAGATCCATTTGAACTTAAAATGAAGCCGGTGTGAAGGTTTAATCTTTAATCCTAATTGCAATTTGTATTAAAATAGGTATTGTAGTATATTCACATTATAGTTTTATAGTCGTGTATCAAATAAATTTTATAAACTTTCATAATGGTAAAATATTTTAACTAATTTAACTAATATACCATACATTTAATCCCACAATTGGCACCATATTCAATACTCAGTAAAATCGGGGCGAACATACCCATATCATCTGCTATTTAAACCATATCAGTTGCAACGTTAACATCGGGGCGAAACGACCCACCTCAACCCATATTCATAACCAGATCCAACGCAAGTTTAAAATCGGGGCGAATCGTCCCAGGGCGAACCGACCCGGTGCGAACAGGGAATCGGGTCGAAACGACCCGGAACCGATTCAACCCCTCCCGGATGCATCACGGGACGGTTGAAAATAGCCAAAATTGACTGCTTTTTCTGAGTGTGGCGGTGACTTATAAAAATCACCGCTTCTCACAATCAGTTAAGGAGGCTCTTGCTACAAATATTGAAAAATACTCGCAAATGAACACACCTATTTTTGGCCCGAAATTTCAACACGATTGAATTTGTCGGAATTGTTTTCATGAAAATACGAGGCACAGATACTTTGTTATGTCTTGTTCTATCACTTGTAACACCACACCATTTCCTGAAAATGATTCCAAAGCGGAGTCATAACAACCTCAAATTTTCGCTACAAATGCCCTAAAAAATACCTTAAATTCTGACGCGAAACTGTACCGGCGAGAAAGCATAGGCATCACGGGACAGTTCCAAAGAGGCAAAATTTACCATTTTTCTGAAGGCGGCGGGCGAATGAATAAAACCACTGCTCTCGCCATTATTTAAGGAGGCTCTTGTGACAAATATTATAAAATACTCGCAACAGGAGTACAAACACATGCCACAATAAAAATGCAGTCCATGCTTCAGATGCCTATAAGAATTTCTTTTTCAATTACCCCACCCACCTAATTTTTACAAGAAATGTAAACATGACTGAATTTCTTGGATTTGTTTTCACGAAAATATGAGGCACAGACGTTTTACTACGACTTGTTATATCATTTGCAAGACCACACCATTGCCTGAAAAAGATTTAAAAGCGGGGTCATAACCACCTCAATTTTTCGCTACAAATGCCCGAAAAATACCTCAAATATTCTGGCTCAAAAAAGTACCTTGAAAACAGCATGGAGGGCGCCATTTTCCAAGATGTCAAAATCAAGCAGAGCTGACCTGGAGTTTCGTAGAATTATGAAATACTCTAAGAAATACACCTAGTCAAGCCTCACAACGTCAAGAAATATTCATAAACCTATTTTTCTAGACACACTAGCTCCACTACTGTCCCGTGAGACCATAGCATGCGCCATTTTACAAGATGTCAAAATCAACCGGAGCTAACATTCAATTTCGTAGAATTATGAAATACTCTTAAGAAATACACCTAGTCAAGAAATATTCATAAACCTATGTTTCTAGACACACTGGTGCGACTTGTAGGGTCGGTAGTGAAGTACATAGAAAATCGCCCACCCACTTTTTAAGGTAGCAGTGACCAGTTAGCCGCCAGTTTCGTATAATGGCACCGGTGAAATTTATAAATATTACACTTTCTGCTGATTAAAATTCATTTTAATTGTTTAATTATTTGTTTGTAGTTGGTTTTGTATTTTATTCAGATTTTACATCGTATTAATTGATGAATGCTCATTCCAGGGCCATCTGACCTGTTCCCATTGATCAGAAATGGGCAAATACGAATTGGGGGTATGTTGTGACAAAAACTGATCAAAACAACAGATTTGTCTGGGCGTTTCAAACAATAATTTATTTCAGAGAAAACTCATGGATGGGAACTGGTTTGCACCATGATAGTACATTTGCCTCTGGATGATGATTGAGAACACATACAACATTCAATCTGTAGTTCAGCAAGTAGCGTGGCACGGCATGGTTTTAAAGTGAATATTTTACCTCAGAATTGGATGATTTTAAAGAGGCTGCACCAAGATATTTCACATTCCTGCATAGGCATCACGGGACGGTTGAAAATAGCCAAAATTGACTACTTTTCTGAGGGCGGCGGGTGACTTATAAAAATCACCGCCTCTCACAATCAGTTAAGGAGGCTCTTGCGACAAGTATTGAAAAATACTCGCAAATGAAGTACAAATCGTGCGCCACAATAAAAATTCAGTAACCGCATCAGATGTGTTCAATTAATTTTTTGCAAAGTTACCCCACCCACCTATTTTTGGCCAGAAATTTCAACACGACTGAATTTATCGGAATTGTTTTCATGAAAATATGAGGCACAGATACTTTGTTATGTCTTGTTCTAGCACTTGTAACACCACACCATTTTCTGAAAATGATTTCAAAGCGGGGTCATAACCAGCTCAAATTTTCGCTACAAATGCCCGAAAAATACGCCAAATTCTGACGCGAAACCGTACCGGCGAGACAGCATAGCAGGCGACATTTTCCAAGATGTCAAAATCAACCGGAGCTGACATTCAGTTTCGTAGAATTATGAAATACTCTAAAAAATACACCTAGTCAAGCCTCCCTAAGTAAAAAAATATCCATAAACCTATTTTTCTAGACACACTGGTGAGCTTACAGGGTCGGTAGTGAAGTATATAGAAAATCGTCCACCCCCTTTTTAAAGCTAGCTGCCCACTGTCCCGTGAGACCATAGGTAAGTATCGAGCACTAAAAGAGCAGCATATTTGTGTTTATGTAAAAGCTTCTTGTGTGTCTATGTTACAAATGTCGAACACATATTGCTGTCTGCCCACTTATTTGGAATATTGCATTAAATACATACTGTCCGAGGGCGTGAAATGGATAAATTTTTATTTTAAATTAATTTACTGGTCACTGCCCCCTTAAAGCTAGACGTCCACTGTCCCGTGAGACCAGACCCGACGAGAATCGAGAACGAGGCTCTCCCGGTCTCTCGCGTTCCGGATCTCCAAGCATCAACACTGCATTTTACCACTGTCGATAAGTTAACTCTGTAAGTGAACCGTGTTGTACAATACCATCCCGAATTAGTATCGTACAGTAAAGAAGCACAATACTGGTAAGCTGAACATACTATAGCTGGTTGTGAGGCTAGATAAGCACCTGGCTAATCCAAGTTGTGTATCTCCAGCGTTTCCACGTCAGGCACGTGCATGCTTTCAGGCTAGCAACCACCAATTAGTTTTACTATACAACTTAACCGATTCCTCCAAATATGGCCATTCTCTCACACTTTCACTATTCGTATGGATGCTGTGGAACCTACCTGTTCATAACCTGCAACCTGTCTGCACCGGATTTTCACTAATTAAACAATATGTTCACTTACTCCTAAGAAAGAAAATTTCAACATTGTCCTGTCCCGGTCACCCTAAACACCCCAAAGGCTGGTAAAGGCTACAAAGGCTACAAAGGCTGTTCGAAGTTGCTTGTACGTCCGTTAGCGGATATTTATACCATACATTGTCATTGAATTGACTGAATTAGTATGTGTTGTGATCATTTTAATCATTTTAATGCAATAATCTACCACAAATATACGTGTTTTGGTAAATTATCTAAAAGCGCACCTGCGCCGATCGGGCCGCGCGGAATTGAACAAAGAGTGATTAACACCTATTAACATATCGTTTAGCAGGTGCAGCTAAACACCGATTATATCCAGGACTGCTCATAATTCGAGACTCTAACGATATTAAACAACATGCGTAATAAATAATAGAGTATAAACCTTTTTTTATTAGTTACATGCAAATATAATACAATTATCTGTACATATATTGTGTTTACTGGCTTCAAAAGCACGGAGAAATGCAATTGTTTACTTTCAAAACACGCTCGTCTACAAATGGCCGCCTCCAGCGTACCGTGAAAGGTCGCGACCTCTGACCCTATGACGTCATATGATCTTCCGGTGCAGGTGCCCGGTTGTAAAACACCACAAATTGTGACTGCATAATGTACCATTGCGTTCAGGGGTCACGATACATATTGTTTCGAACTTAATTGATTATACAAACGATTGCCAACTTGTAAAATATAATTTGCTAGATTAAACAAATTAAACAATATGAAGTTTCAACTTGTTGGTTTTAATACTTTTTTAAAGTGGTAATGTCTATTTTTGTAGTAAGACATTTAAATCCCTTCTGCATGTGGTACTCGTCCACAATGGGAATAACAAAAACAGAGACCAGATTGCATATATCTGCTGATAAATGGAGGTATTGGACTGATGTGGACGAACTTAAAAGTGACAATTTAAAAAAAAAAAGGATAAGGTGGTGACTGAATGAAAATTCATATTCCTACATTATTAGTGCCTTTCTACCTACAAATATTACGTGACCTCCATTGATAAACATGTAAACAACATACGGGTTCAAGCGAACTAATTTATGTGTAAGTTTTCCTATCGAAATGCGGATTTTAATTGAGGGGGTTAATGGGATTAGTGGAAAACACAACATTTAGTTGTGTTGTGTTGTTTGGCAATGTATTAGGCCTGTTTAAATTGCATTTTTCTAACTTGGCATTTGTGACCTTTCATCTGGCTTCTGTTGAACGCACAAGTGTAATGGAAGTGAAGTAACACGTAAATCTCGCGATAGAACGAGAAAATAAAAATGGCCTCGAATCTGTGCGGCTATCGAAGTTAGAGGATCGTATGATACTTATTATTGCATTATTATTAATATAGGTCATGATCGATCACTGACATTCATTTAAACATGCTTTATGCAACACATTACGTGAACAGGTCGAATGCCGAATTTTGAGACATCAGCAGTTGTCTACCTTGAAAATGGGTATCCACACGGTGATGAAAATATGTTTATGAGCGCTATGTACGGCTCTGCAACGAATATTTCCTCAGATTGCGGAAGCAAAATCTTTTATTTACAGGGCAGAATAAACGTGTACACTGTAACTAGCTGTAAATGACATTTACGCTAGCTGACGTGTTCCCGTCAATTAACTCATAGTATTTAGCACAGTTTATTCCACGAACATTTTCGTTCCCGTTTCCTGTATTTGTAATTAACGTAATTACGTCAATTATTGGCAGTAAACTGTTCCTTTTGAAATTTAAAATTAAACTATCAGGAGGAGATGAACGGGACGTATAACACGGCAAACTTGTATTACACTTTCTGAAATCAACGTAAAAACAGTTCACAGAGTAAGCCAGATGGCCGACGGCAGTACCAAGGCTATATTCATAGAAAATAGTCCACAAAGGCTGACAGATGGTACCACAAAGGCTACACTCACATAGAAAATGGTCGACAAAGGCTGACAGATGGTAACAAAAAGGCTACATTCACATAGAAAATAGTCGACAAAGGCTGGCAGATGGCACCACAAAGGCTGCATCGACATAGAAAATAGTCGACAAAGGCTGACAGATGGCACCACAAAGGCTGCATCGACATAGAAAGTAGTCGACAAAGGGCAATAGATGGTACCACAAAGGCTACATTAACATAGAAAATAGTCGACAAAGGCTGACAGATGGTACCACAAAGGCTGCATCGACATACAAAGTAGTCGACAAAGGGCAATAGATGGTACCACAAAGGCTACATTAACATAGAAAATAGTCGACAAAGGCTTACAGATGGCACCACAAAGGCTGCATAAACATAGAAAATAGTCGACAAAGGGTAATAGATGTTACCACAAAGGCTACATTCACATAGACACTAGTCAACAAAGGCTGACAGATGGTACCAAAAAAGGCTACACACACATAGAAAATAGTCGACAAAGGCTGACAGATGGCACCGCCACCACAAATGGATGCATCGACATAGAAAAATAATCGACAACTAAAAGATGGTCCACAAAGGCACATTCACATACATAGAAAATAGTCAACAAAGGCTACACACACATAGAAAATAGTCGACACAGACTTACAGATAGCACAACAAAGGTTGCATCGACATAGAAAATAGTCGACAAAGGCTAACAGATGGTACCACAAAGGCTACATTTACATAGGAAATAGTCGACAAAGGCTGACAGATGGCAACACAAAGGCTGCATCGACATAGAAAATAGTCGAAAAATGGTAATAGATGGTACCACAAAGGCTGCAAAGACATAGAAAATAGTCGACAAAGGCTAATAGATCATACCGCAAAAGCCACATCGACATAGAAAGTAGTCGACAAAGGGTAATAGATGGTACCAAAAAGGCTACACTCATATAGAAAATAGTCGAAAAAGGCTGACAGATGGTACCGCAAAGGCTACAGACACATAGAAAATAGTCGACAAAGGCTTACATATGGCACCACAAAGGCTGCATCGACATAGGAAATAGTCGACAAAGGCTAATAGATGGTACCACAAAGGCTGCATCGACATAGAAAATAGTCGACAAAGGCTAATAGATGGTACCACAAAAGCTGCATCGATATGGAAAATAGTCAACAATGGCTGACAGATGGTACCCCAAAGGTTACACACACATAGAAAATAGTCGACAAAGGCTTACAGATGGCATCACAAAGGCTGCATCGACATAGAAAATAGTCGACAAAGGCTTATAGATTGCACCACAAAGGCTATATCGACATAGAAAATAGTCTATAAAGGCTGACAGATGGCACCACAAAGGCTGCATCGACATAGAAAATAGTCGACAATGGGTAATAGATGGTACCACAAAGGCTACACTCACATAGAAAATAGTCAACAATTGCTAACAGATGGTACCACAAAGGCTACACTGACATAGAAAATAGTCAACAATGGCTTACAGATGGTACCACAAAGGCTACACGCACATAGAAAATAGTCAACAATTGCTAACAGATGGTACCACAAAGGCTACACACACATATAAAATAGTCGACAAAGGCTGACAGATGGCACCACAAAGGTTATATCGACATAGAAAATAGTCGACAAAGGCTAATAGATGGTACCACAAAGGATATATTCATATGGGAAATAGTCGACATAGGCTGACAGATGACACCATAAAGGCTATATCGACAAAGAAAATAGTCGATATAGGCTGACAGATGACACCACAAAGACTATATCGACAAGGAAAATAGTCGGCAAGTACGAATGAACATCGCCGATCCTATGGTTTTTACTTTGTGATTGTGTGGGATCACGTGCTTCCGTACGGTGTGACGTACGTCATGTTTGTTTAGATTTCCTTTGATATCTTTTTAATGGTCTGACTGGATGAACCACAAAGGTTATATGTACTTACATAATAGATCACAAAGGTTATATGTACTTATACAATAGACGACAAAGGCTGACAGGAGGAACCACAAATGCTATATGTACTTATTATATAGACGACAAAGTCTGACTGGAGGAACCACAAATGCTATATGTACTTATTTATATAGACCGACAAAGTCTGACTGGAGGAACCACAACGTGCATATAGGTACTTACTTATATAGACGACAAAGGCTGAGAGGAGGAACCACAAAGGCTATATGTACTTATTATATAGACGACAAAGTCTGACTGGAGGAACCACAAAGGCTATATGTACTTATTATATAGACGACAAAGTCTGACTGGAGGAACCACAAAGGCTATATGTACTTATTATATAGACGACAAAGTCTGACTGAGGAACCACAAAGGCTATATTGTACTTATTATAATAGACGACAAAGGCCGACTGGAGAACCACAAAGGCTACATGTACTTAAAAAATAGACGACAAAGGCTAACTGGAGGCACAACAAAGGCTATATGTATAATAGATCACAAAGGTAATATGTACTTAGAAAATAGACGACATAGGCTGACTGGAGGAACGACAAAGGCTATATGTACTTATTGTTTTGACAACAAAGGCTGACTGGACAACCGCAAAGGCTATATGTACTTCAAAATGGACGACACACTGAGACCGGATGAACCACAAAGTATATATGTACTTACAAATAGACGACACACTGTAACCGGAGGAACCACAAAGGCTACATGTACTTAAAAAATAGACGACAAAGGCTCACTGGAGGAACCACAAATGCTATACGTATGTATTATATAGTCGACAAAGGCTGACTTGAGGAACCACAAAGGCTATATGTACTTATTATATAGACGACAAATGCCGACTGGGGAACCACAAAGGCTATATGTACATATTATATAGACGACAAAGGCTGACTGGAAAAACCACAAAGGCTATATGTACTTATTATATAGACGACAAAGGCTGACTTGAGGAACCACAAAGGCTATATGTACATATTATATAGACGACAAAGGCTGACTGGAAAAACCACAAAGGCCATATGTACTTATTATACAGACGACAAATGCCGACTGAGTAACCACAAAGGCTATATGTACTTATTATATAAACGACAAAGGCCGACTGGGGGAACCACAAAGGCTATATGTACTTATTATATAGGCGACAAAAGCTGACTGGAGGAACCACAAAGGCTATATGTACTTATTATATCGACGGCCAAGGCTGACTGGAAGAACCACAAAGGCTGACTGGAAAAACCACAAAGGCCATATGTACTTATTATACAGAAGACAAAGGCCGACTGGGGAACCACAAATGCTATATGTACTTATTATATAGACGACAAACGCTGACTTGAGGAACCACAAAGGCTATATGTACTTATTATATAGACGACAAAGGCTGACTGGAAAAACCACAAAGGATATATGTACTTATTATACAGACGACAAAGGCCGACTGGGGAACCACAAAGGCTATATGTACTTATTATATAGACGACAAAGGCTGACTGGGGGAACCACAAAGGCCATGTGTACTTATTATATAGACGACAAAGGCCGACTGGGGGAACCACAAAGGTTATATGTACTTATTATATAGGCGACAAAGGCTGACTGGAGGAACGACAAAGGCTATATGTACTTATTATATCGACGGCCAAAGCTGACTGGAAGAACCACAAAGGCTATATGTACTTATTATATAGACGACAAAGGCTGACTGGAGGGATCACAAAGGCTATATGTACTTATTATATAGGCGACAAAGGCTGACTGGAGGGATCACAAAGGCTATATGGACTTATTATATAGTCGACAAAGGCTAACTGGAGGGATCACAAAGGCTATATGTACTTATTATATAGACGACAAAGGCTAACTGGAGGGATCACAAAGGCTATATATACTTATTATATAGACGACAAAGGCTAACTGGAGGGATCACAAAGGCTATATGTATTTATTATATAGGCGAAAAAGGCTAACTGGAGGGATCACAAAGGCTATATGTACTTATTATATAGGCGACAAAGGCTAACTGGAGGGATCGGCTAACTGGAGGGATATTTGAATGAGTGATATCACCCATTTGAACAAGTTATATCACCCATTTGTATCGAAATGGTGCCCTGTTGTTGATAAACAAAATATGGGGAGAAATAATTTATTTCGGAACATAGTATGTGTTGTGAAAGCTTGATAGCACTGATTCGAAAGGGTATTTCAATATGTACACATGTTACCATGGTAACAAAATCACTCATGTACTATAAGTAGCTCAACTGACATAGTTATGTTAGTAGAACATGCTAAACATTGTGAGACGCAGCGTGTATATGTTATTATGGTCATAGCATAATGATGTTGCAGTCAAAGAAACATTTCTATTTGTTTTAAAGGTACATGCCCACGCAGTAGACACAAAATGTTCTCTATATCAGAGTCATCATCTGAGACATTTTCTGGCAAAATAAACATTCTTTCACCATTACCCTACCCATGTATTGATTGGCATTATTATACATTTTATATCAGACGGAAATTTCCACACTGACATCAGGGGCGATAACCGTGTTTCCTTAAAATGTTAACGGACATTACTACATGTATTTAGTCTCTGTATTAATTTGTGTATGTGCAATGATCATACTTTATAATCTGTCAAAAATATTATTTTTTTTTCAGATGACTCATTTAATTAGTCTAAATAATAAAAGAATTTGCCTCATTTGCATATGAAAATAGCCTGATACCACAGCGCGTCACTGTCAGTAAAATACACATTACTAAATGTTTATATCTGTATAGCGGGCACTCGTAATTTTTAGAACTGGTGGACAAAATTATTAATATTATACAAATAATTATTATATACAAAAAAAAAAGAAAAGTACGCGTATGATGTCATGTTAAATTTCTTGAAATGTTACTGTTACAAAATCGTGATTTACACATTATTTTCTTCGCAGATTTTTGATAATTTTGTTTACTAAAATTACGCCTCAGTTACGGCTGGGTGGTGAAATCGTCAGTATTCGACGGTATAACTCTGCGCCTGTATGAGGGGTTGGATTAAATTATCAATACATTAAAAATTTAGTCATGCGCCGCACATTTCTGACGGTTGACAACAAATTCCCCGCCCACTTGAAACATAACCTGCAGTTCAATATGTCAATCAAGCAGACACTCCATGGTCGATAATCACCAATTAACTAATGTCCATGAGAAAACCAAGCTAGTGCTATTCGTAGCTGTTATCTCTCATCATGCGGAGTTCAAAAATAAAATCATATGTTCATAAGAATTCAGCTTATTATATACACTTTCTTTCAACTACTACTGTTATGCCATGCAATTTGAGCGGTGTGTGTGTGGGGTGGGTGATCTGCATAACTACAGCTACGCTGGTTGCAGCTCCCAAGTAGTACACGTTCTATAGTCGGTACATGTACCCATGTTGTCATGATAATGACCAGGCTTGACCCCCGTGGGGGTCATGATTATCTAATCTCATTATGATTGATAATCTGTATAACTCTGTGGATTATGATTGACCAATAAAATGACACACAGGAAATTTTACTGTCCAATGACTACACTGGGCAACTAGCAACTCTCCTGGGTATGGAAGATCATAGTCAATTCTCACCAGTAAAATGAGTGCGACAGTAGAATGAACTAGCTAGGCTAAATTAGCAGTCTCATAACCTCCTTAATTTAAAGCACACATTTCGATGAAATTCGGAAAAGAAATCGGGACAAGGCCATCGGCTCGACACATTTTCTGGCCTCATATATCGGTGTATGGAAGGTTCTTTGAGCCAATTCACATCCTTAAAAATAAGACAACTATATAACTGCTCCTGTAAAAAAGTATCAATTATATAACATCCGCTGTCCCGGTGATTAGTGGCAGATTATCTCCATGGGACAGATACACACAAACCGGGGGTTTAAATGTACATGCCCACTCAGTAGGCACAAAATGTTCTTTATAGGAATTAAATAAGTGTATAATTGTGTCACTATTCCACCAGTTCTAAAAATTACGAGTGCCAACTATACAGATATAATCATTTAGTAATATGTATTTTATTGACAGTGAATCGCGGTGGTATCAGGCTATTTTCATAAATAAATGCGTCAACTGAAAAAATTATATTTTCAACAGATTATACAGTATGATCATTGCACATCAACAAATAAATACAGGGAATAAATAGTAATGTCCGTTAACATTTTAAGGACACACGATTATCGTCCCTGATATCAGTGTGGAAATTTACGTCTGATGTAAAATGTATAATAATGCCAATCCTATTGTGGGGTAATGGTGAATTAATGTTTATTTTGCCAGAAAATGTCTCCGATGATGTCTCTGATATAAATACCAGTTTGTGCATACTTAGTGGGCATGTACCATTAACATAAAACATCCTTTATCCACCTGCTGTAAGCTATGATATTTACTACTCCCATAGTAGTTTATCTGCAGAAGACGATTTGAAATTGATTTAAAAATAATACTCGTGCCTCATTAGCATAATACTTTTTATTTTCTGTGACGGGAGATGCTGGTACTGGAATAATAAAGTAGGCAACAGATAGTTATATAAATTATAAGAATAGTTACACAATTACGTGTTTATTTTTCGAAGTGACATTGTAACACCATACATTTCATTTTTCAGTTAACACAATGTGCGTACATCACGTGCGGATACTGAAAACGTTTGCAAACTGATATTTACAGATGCACACATACGAGGGTAATCCAATATATATAGTGAAAATGGCTCAGTATTATCATCACCGTGTTCATGACCCTTGACGTATGTGATTACGTCACATGACTATGACGTCATGCAACGTAGTGACGTAATATAATGCGACATCATTGACGAAGTGTCAATATAGCGGTAGGCCAAATTTCATTCAGGTATATGCACAATATCACTTCACTTATATTCGTTTTCACTATTTATTGGATGACCTTCGTATATGCACATACTTATATTTATAGATAAAATACGACCGTTTAATGATTATGGGTCCAGCTTGTGACAAATTTAACAAGCCCCAATTTCGCATGGTCAGCTGCACAGTAATATTCATTTCGGGTCAGGCTACAACTATGCATTGTTTGGCATTGTAGTTCGTAATTATCGATTATTTCGTTTGAATAAACCATAGTAAAACTATTAAATGGGATACACAAATAATTAATATTAATAATAATAATAAATAAATAATGATTAATAATAATAATAATTAATAATATGTATAGACTATTAATAATAATAATGATTAATAATAATGAATAATAATAATAATACGGGTCGATTCATTCACGTCTGGTTAAATAGCATGACAACAAGATGTATACATATATTTACATAATAGCTGGATGACACAATGGCGATACCTGTAACAATCAAAATCTATTAACTTGAATAATTTGCATGTACAACTTATATTATAGCATTGTATGTTATTGTAAAAAAAATCATGCATTACGATTGATTGTTTGTGAATGCATTCCAATCTGTGGGATCATGTGGTTTCCGAACCCGATTTTCCGACGTGACGTAATCTGTGACGTCATTTTCACAGTAGCTTTTCTTTAAAAACTTTGTAACAAACGGACGGATTTTGACGATATGTAGCGCACCAAATACGATGGCATAAGTGTTTGATGGGTGCTCTGAAAGTTATTTACAATAACTTATATCTTTCATAAAGAATTCAGTACCGTTTATTTAATTATTACATTCACGTGCTCTAATTTTTTTTTTTATTTACATTTACGGTAATCGATTCTTCGTCAAAACGACATAATTATTAGATTAAAGCCGTTTATACAATAAAGGGCAACGTGTACCGCATTTGCTATGGTACATTTCATAAAAAATATGTAATTCCATTAGAAAGATATTAAAGGAAATCTAAACAAACATGACGTACGTCACACCGTACGGAAACACGTGATCCCACACAATCACAAAATGAAAACAATAGGATCGGCGCTGTTCATTCGTACTTTCCCATAGGCGTCGCCAGGGGGTTTGCGGGGGGTGCGAACGCAATCCCTTCTCATTTTGTCCTTTTTATATATATATATAAACAAATCTATATATCACCCATATATATATATATATAGATTTATCGTTATCTCATGAGCAAGTGAATACTTATGCTCGGTAAACAACACACTGTGATTCGCAGGCATACCCTATCAAAATAAGCTACGCCCCCATACCACTCGCAAGTTCGTATGCTACTTTTCATTTAACAATGAGACGTGTAGACAAACTTATCATGCTCATACGTTATTTATCATTTCAGATTTTGCAAATATGTGTAATTCACAACGCGCCTAAATCAGATTCGATGCCTATGAAATAACCAGGATAACTCGTTTTAGTAAATATAGCCTTTGTGGTTCCTCAAGTCGGCCTTTGTCGTCTATATAATAAATACATGTAGCCTTTGTGGTTCCTCCAGTCGGCCTTTGTGGTCTATATAATAAGTAAATATAGCCTTTGTGGTTCCTCCAGTGAACCATTGTCGTCTATATAATAAGTACATATAGCCTTTGTGGTCCCTCAAGTCGGCCTTTGTAGTCTATATAATAAGTACATATAGCCTTTGTGGTTCCTCCAGTCGGCCTTTGTGCTCTATATAATAAGTAAATATAGCCTTTGTGGTTCCTCCAGTGAACCTTTGTCGTCTATATAATAAGTACATATAGCCTTTGTGGTTCCTCCAGTGAACCTTTGTTGTCTATATAATAAGTACATATAGCCTTTGTGGTTCCTCAAGTCGGCCTTTGTAGTCTATATAATCAGTACATATGGCCTTTGTGGTTCCTCCAGTCGACCTTTGTCGTCTATATAATAAGTACATGTAGCCTTTGTGGTTCTTCCAGTCGGCCTTTGTGGTGTATATAATAAGTAAATATAGCCTTTGTGGTTCCTCCAGTCGGCCTTTGTCGTCTATATAATAAGTACATATCGCCTTTGTGGTTCCTCCAGTCAGCCTTTGTCGTCTATATAATGAGTACATATGGCCTTTGCGGTTACTCCAGTCTGCCTTTGTCGTCCATATAATAAGTACATGTAGCCTTTGTGGTTCCTCCAGTCGGCCTTTGTGGTCTATATAATACGTACATATATCCTTTGTGGTTCCTCCAGTCCAGCCTTTGTTGCTATATAAATAAGTACATGTAGCCTTTGTGTTTCCTCCAGTCGGACCTTGTAGTCTATAATAATAACATATAGCCTTTGTGATCCATCCAGTCGGCATTTGTCGTGTACATAATAAGTATACCTTTGTGGTTTCCATGCCTTTGTAAGTAAATAATTACTATAGCCTATGATCCATCGGCCTTTGTCCGTCTATATAAGTACATGAACCTTTGTGGTCCTCCATTCAGCCTGCCGTATATAATTACAAATAGCCTTTGTGATCCCTCCATCGGGCCTTTGTCGTCCATATAATAAGTACTGTAGCCTTGTGTTCCACCATCGGCCTTTGTGGTCAAGATAATACGTACATATATCCCTGTGGCCTCCAGTTCACCTGTCTTTCTATATAATAAGTACATGTAGCCCTTTGTGGTTCCTCCAGTCGGCCTTTATCTATAATAATTACATATAGCCTTTTGTGATCCACCCAGTCGCATTTTTCGTGTACAAAATAAGTAAATATACCTTTGGTGGTTCCTCCAGTCAGCCTTTGTAGTCTACATAATAATTACATATACCTTTGTGATCCCTCCAGTCGGCCTTTGTCGTCTATATAATAAGTACATGTAGCCTTTGTGGTTCCTCCAGTCGGCCTTTGGTGGTCTATATAATAATTACATATAGCCTTTGTGATCCTCCAGTCGGCCTTTGTCGTCTATGTAATAAATACGTGAACCTTTGTTCCTTCATCGCTTTTGTGGTGTACCTAATAAGTACATAGTCTTTTGGTGTTCCCATCAGCCTTTGTCGTCTATATAATAAGTAAATATAGCCCTTTGGGTTCTCCAGTCGGCCTCGTCTATATAATTAAATATAGCCTTTGTGGTTCCTCCAGTCAGCCTTTGTCGTATAATAATCAGTATAGACTTTGGTGATCCCTCCAGTCGGCCTTTTTCGTCTATATAATTAAGTATATAGCCTTTGTGGTTCCTCCAGTCGCCTTAGGTCGTCTATATAAGTAAATATAGCCTTTGTTCAAACCATCAGCCTTTGCGTCTATGTAATCAGTATAGACTTTGTGATCCATCCATCGCCTTTGTCGTCCTATATAAGTAAAATATAGCCTTTGTGGTTCATCCAGTCGCCTTGTCGTACTATATATAAGTAAATAGCCTTTTGTGGTTCCTCCAGTCGGCCATTTGTCGTCTATATAATAAGTATATCGCCTTTTGTGGTTCCTCCAGTCAGCCTTTGAGGTTATATAAGTACTATAGCCCTTTGTGGTTCTCCATCAGCCTTTGTCTCTAATGAATCAGTATAGACTTGTGATCCATCCAGTCTTTTGTCGTCTATATAATAAGTAAATAATAGCCTTTGTGGTTCATCCAGTCGGCCTTTGTCGCATATAATAATGTAAATAGCCTTTGTGTTTTCATCCAGTCAGCCTTTGTCGTCTATGTAATCATATAGACTTTGTGATCCATCCAGTCGCCTTTGTCGTTCTATATAATAATAAATAGCCTTTGTGTTTTCATCCAGTCGGCCATTTGTCGTCTATATAATAAGTAAATATACTTTGTGGTTCCTCAGTCGCCTTTGTCGCTATATAATGTACATCGCCTTTGTGGTTCCTCCAGTCAGCCTTTGTGGTTTATATAATAAGTACATATAGCCTTTGTGGTTCCTCCAGTGAACCTTTGTTGTCTATATAATAAGTACATATTGCCTTTGTGGTTCCTCAAGTCGGCCTTTGTAGTCTATATAATCAGTACATATGGCCTTTGTGGTTCCTCCAGTCGACCTTTGTCGTCTATATAATAAGTACATGTAGCCTTTGTGGTTCCTCCAGTCGGCCTTTGTAGTCTATATAATAATTACATATAGCCTTTGTGATCCATCCAGTCGGCATTTGTCGTGTACATAATAAGTAAATATAGCCTTTGTGGTTCCTCCAGTCGGCCTTTGTGGTCTATATAATAATTACATATAGCCTTTGTGATCCCTCCAGTCGGCCTTTGTCGTCCATATAATAAGTACATGTAGCCTTTGTGGTTCCTCCAGTCGGCCTTTGTGGTCTATATAATACGTACATATATCCCTTGTGGTTCCTCCAGTCAGCCTTTGTCGTCTATATAATAAGTACATGTAGCCTTTGTGGTTCCTCCAGTCGGCCTTTGTAGTCTATATAATAATTACATATAGCCTTTGTGATCCACCCAGTCGGCATTTTTCGTGTACATAATAAGTAAATATAGCCTTTGTGGTTCCTCCAGTCGGCCTTTGTTGTCTATATAATAAGTACATGTAGCCTTTGTGGTTCCTCCAGTCGGCCTTTGTGGTCTATATAATAATTACATATAGCCTTTGTGATCCCTCCAGTCGGCCTTTGTCGTCTATGTAATAAATACGTGTAGCCTTTGTGGTTCCTCCAGTCGGCTTTTGTGGTGTATATAATAAGTACATATTGCTTTTGTGGTTCCTCCAGTCAGCCTTTGTCGTCTATATAATAAGTAAATATAGCCTTTGTGGTTCCTCCAGTCGGCCTTTTTCGTCTATATAATAAGTAAATATAGCCTTTGTGGTTCCTCCAGTCAGCCTTTGTCGTCTATATAATCAGTATAGACTTTGTGATCCCTCCAGTCGGCCTTTTTCGTCTATATAATAAGTACAAATAGCCTTTGTGGATCCTCCAGTCGGCCTTTGTCGTCTATATAATAAGTAAATATAGCCTTTGTGGTTCATCCAGTCAGCCTTTGTCGTCTATGTAATCAGTATAGACTTTGTGATCCCTCCAGTCGGCCTTTGTCGTCTATATAATAAGTAAATATAGCCTTTGTGGTTCATCCAGTTGGCCTTTGTGTATATAATGCCTTTGTGGTTCTCCAGTCGGCCTTTGGTCTATAATAAGTACTATCGCCTTTGTGGTTCCTCCAGTCCGCCTTTGTGGTTCCTATAATGAGTACATATGCCTCGGTTCCTCCGTCTGCTTTGTCGTCCATTATAATAAGTACATGTATTTTCTCCAGGTCCAGCCTTTGTGGTATATAATGAGTACATATGGCCTTTGTGGTTCCAGTCAGCCTTTGTGGTCTATATAATCGAGTACATATGGCCTTTGCGGGGTTAACCTCCCAGTCTGCCTTTGTGTCCATTTAATAAGTTACTGTAGCCTTTGTGGTTCCTCCAGTACGGCCTTTGTGGTCTATTTATAATAGTACATATAGTCCTTTGTGACATTTCCTCCAGTCGGCCTTTGAAACGTCCCCTATATAAATAAGTACATGTAGCCTTTTTGTGGTTCCTCCAGTCAGGCCTTTGTAGGTTCTATAATAAAAGTGTCCATAATTATCATAGCCTTTGTGATCCCAATCAGTACGGCCCTTTGTCGTCCATATAATAAGTTTAAATGTAGCCTTTGTGTTCCTCCAGTCGGCCTTTGTGTCTATATATACCGGTACATATATCCCTTGATGTCCCTCCAGGTCAGCCTTTTGTCGTCTCTATAAAATAAAGTACATGTAGCCTTTGTGGGTTTCCTCCCAATCAGGCTTGGCCGGTGTTTATTAATTAATTAATTAAATTTCGCCTTTGTGAATCCTCCAGTCGGCCTTTGTCGTCCATATAATTAAGTACATGTAAAGCCTTTGTGGGTTTCCTCCAGGTTCGGCCTTTGTGGGGTCCTATATAATACGTTACCTTAATATCCCCCTTTGTGGTTCCTTCCAGTCAGGCCTTTTGTCGTCTATATTAATAAGTACATTGTAGCCTTTGTGGGTTTCCCTTCCCAGTCGGGCCCTTTTGTTCGGTCTTTAATTTAATTAATTAACCAAATAGCCTTTTGTGGATCCACCCAGTCGGCATTTTTCGTGTACATAATAAGTACATATAGCATAGCCTTTTGTGGTTTCTTCCCAGTCAGCCTTTTGTAGTCTACATAATAATTACATATAGCCTTTGTGATCCCTCCATAATAATTACATATAGCCTTTGTGATCCCTCCAGTCGGCCTTTGTCGTCTATATAATAAGTACATGTAGCCTTTGTGGTTCCTCCAGTCGGCCTTTGTGGTCTATATAATAATTACATATAGCCTTTGTGATCCCTCCAGTCGGCCTTTGTCGTCTGTTATAATAAAGTACGTGTAGCCCTTTGTGGTTCCTCCAGTCGCTTGTGTGTATATAATATTTCATAGCCCTTTGTGATCCTCCATCGGCCTTTGTGTCCATATAATAAGTTTACATGTAGCTTTGTGGTTCCTCCAGTCGGCCTTTGTGTCTATAATAATAGTCCATATATCCTTGTGGTTCCTCCATGTCAGCCTTTGTGTCTATAAATAAGTTACATGTAGCCTTTGTGTCCTCCAGTGGCCTTTGTCGTCTATATAATAATTACAGTATAGACTTTGTGATCCCCCTCCCAGTCGGCCATTTTTCGTTCTATATATTAAGTACATATAGCCTTTGTGGTTCCTCCAGTCGGCCTTTGTCGTCTTATTTTTATATTAACATATGCCTTTGTGAGCCCTCCAATAATTTACATATAGCCGTTTGTGTCCATCCAGTCAGCCTTTTGTGTCGTTATATAATCAGTATATGTAGCTTTGTGATCCCTCCAGTCGGCCTTTGTCGTCTATATAATAAGTAAACATATAGCCTTTGTGATCCCTCAGCGGCTTTGTGTCTATCCCCATAAATACGTGTAGCCTTTGTGGTTCCTTTCCAGTCGGCTCGTCTGTATAAAAAAAAAATAAATAAGTATATTTGCTTTTGTGGTTCCTACCGTCAGCCTTTGTCTGTCTATTTAATAAGTAATATGCCTTTGTGGTTCCTCAGTCAGCCTTTGCGTATATAATCAGTATGGACTTTGTGATCTCAGTCGCCTGTCTTTATATTTTAGTACATAGCCTTTGTGTTCCTCCAGTCGCCTTTGTGTCTATAATTAAGTATATAGCCTTTGTGGTTCCTCCAGTCAGCCTTTGTCGTCTATATAATTCATATAGACTTTGTGATCCCTCAGTCGGCCTTTAATCCTCTATACTAATAAGTAAATATAGCCTTTGTGGTTCCCTCCAGTCGGCCTTTGTCGTCTATATAATAGTAAAAAATAGCCTTTGTGTTCCTCCAGTCAGCCTTTGTAGTCTATAATATTTCAGTATAGTTTGTGATCCCTTCAGTCGGCCTTTGTAGTCTGTCTATAGTAAATATAGCTTTGTGTTTCCTCCAGTGCCTTTGTTCTCCTATAATTAAGTTAAATATAGCCTTTGTGGTTCCTCCAGCGCCTTTGTCGTATATAATATTATCTATGCCTTTGTGATCCCTCCATGTCGGCCTTTGTCGTCTTATAATAATACTAAAGTATAGCCTTTGTCCTCTGTGGTTTTCCCCCTGGTGTAGATAATAAGTCATATTGCCTTTTGTCGTTCTCATCAGCCTGTCGCTATATAATCAGTATAGATAGCTTTGTGGTGATCCCGTCCAGCCTTTGTCGTCTTATAATCTGTATATACTTTGTGATTCCCTCCAGTCGGCCTTTTTTTCGTCTATTTTATATACATGCCTTTGTGGTTCCTCCAGTCGGCCTTTGTCGTCTATATAATAAGTAAATATAGCCTTTGTGTTCATCCAGTCAGCCTTTGTCGTCTATATAATATCAGTATAGACTTTGTGATCCCTCCAGTCGGCCTTTGCCCCCTCGTCTTTATATAATAAGTAAATATAGCCTTTTGTGGTTCATCCAGTCAGCCTTTGTCGTCTATATAAGTAAATATAGCTTGGTGTTCCTCCAGTCAGCCTTTGTCGTCTATATCAATAGTATAGACTTTGTGATCCCTTCCAGTCGGGCCTTTGGTAGTCTGTATAATAAGTAAATATAGCTTTTATTTTGTGGTTCCCTCCAGTCGACTTTTTGTCGTCTATATAATAAGTAAATATACCTTTGTGGTTTCCTCCAGTCGGCCTTTGTCCGTCTATATAATGTAAAGAAAATATAGCCTTTGTGGTTCCTCCAGTCAGCCTTTGTCGGTCCTATTTAATATATCAGTATAGACTTTGTGATCCGTCAGTCGGCCTTTGTTAGTCTGTATAATAAGTAAAAATATGCTTTTGTGGTTCCTCCAGTCGACCTTTGTCGTTTATATAAATAAGTACATATTGCCTTTTGTGGTTCCTCCAATCAGCCTTTGTGTCGTCTATATAATGAGTACATATGGGCCTTAGTGGTTTCTACCAGTCGGCCTTTCTTTGTCGGCCATATAATAAGTACATGTAGCCTTTGTGGTCCCCAGTCAGCCTTGGCCGTGTATATAATAATTACAAATAGCCTTTGTGATCCCTCCAGTCGGCCTTTGTCGTCCATATAATAAGTACATGTAGCCTTTGTGTTTCTCCAGTCGGCCTTTGTGTCTATATAATACGTACTTTATATCCTTTGTGTTCCTCCTCCAGTCAGCCTTTGTGTCTAGTCATAATAAGTACATGTAGCCTTTGTGGTTCCTCCAGTCGGCCTTTGTAGTCTATATAATAATTACAGATAGCCTTTGTGATCCCTCCAGTCGTCATTTGTCGTGTACATAATAAGTACATATATAGCCTTTGTGGTACCTCCAGTCAGCCTGTGTCGTCTATATAATAATTGCATATAGCCCGTGTGATCACTCCAGTCGGCCTTTGTGGTCTATATAATAAGTAAACAAACGATATAAAATCAAATTTACAAATAAATTATTTTGCGTCATCTTTTTTTTTTTTACTAGTTTCGTACGTAGCGCTTATAAACATATTTTTATCACCGTGTGGATACCCATTTTCAAGGTAGATATCTGATGTCTCAAAATTCGACATTCGTCCTATGTTTATGTAATGTATTGATACATAAAGCATGTTTAAATGAATGTCAGTGATTGTTCATTGACTTATATTAATAATAATGCAATAAGTATAATCGGTGATTTAGCTGCACCTGCTAAACTATGATATGTTAATAGGTTATTAATCACTCTTTGTCCAATTCCGCGCGGCGCGATTGGCGCAGGTGCGCGTTTAGATAATTTAACAAAACACGTATATTTGTGGTAGATTATTGCATTCAAATGATTAAAATGATTAAAATGATCATAACACATACCAATTCAGTCAATTCAATGACAATGTATGGTATAAATATCCGTTAACGGACGTACAAGCCACTTCGAACAGCCTTTGTAGCCTTTTCCAGCCTTTGGGGTGTTTATTGTGACCCTCCTGTCCGCCATATTGTTTATCATCAAAGTGTCATGTGACGTAGTGTTCACATCACGTGACAAGCAGGCTCAGTAATTTCTTTTAAATGCTAGAAATATGCTGGAAACTGGTGTTAAAAACACCCCAACATGTTTCTCAAGTAAAATTGGGCTGTAATGGATCAGGATTTACAAGCAAACTGGGTCTGTGGCCTCAAATCGTCTGCTCTACTTTTTTATACCGGACTACTAAAGCATACCCCCTGGCCGATGTGTACTATATTTAGCACAGTCATACCTTCATTCGGTGGCAGTCCTCGGGCGAGTTGGTTAGTTTCGAATTTTTCCTATGGGCCTTCTAGTAAATATATAAAAAACACATGGCTGTGGCTTATGAAAATGCTCTACAATTACTTAGATACAAAACGCTCGGTACCAGTACAGACTATGATCAGTGTGACAAGGTGTGATTGCAGAATTGGTACAATTAGCAAGTATTAGTGCAGTGTCTACATGGGATATTTGAAATCCATGTTGTGAAATGTGTGGCCGCGGCCAAATAAATGCAGATTTGGGCACATTTTGTGTAAACATAGCAGAGTGCTGACAGCCTGTGCATTATGTTTGCGTTTGTCGTTAATGTAGCTCTTGTACCTATCAGGTAGTCAGTGCATGCATCAAACAGATTATGTGATTATTTGAAGTTAAAATATTACTAAATTTGTTTCGGCTGGTGTCGCGGGCCCGAAAACTCCATAAATTGCCTAAAATGTGAGGACTGCCACCTTAAGCAGAAAATGGTGATTCAGAAAATGTCCACAATTGAATTATTTTCTGTGTCAGTTGTGAGTGTGTCGTGTTGCGATCAATACTATTTCAATTTCTATCCAGTTTGTTTTGCTGTCTTCACATAAATTGTCTGTTTACCAAGGGAGGTAATCTAAAAAGAAGCAAAATTTTGAAAATAGATGAAATCTGAATTGTCACCGTGGTCATTCATTATTCACTCGGGTATGCAAGTTGGCACGGTTTAAGTCATTTTATCATGGTAGCGTTCCTCTTGAGCTTGTATTCTGCATATTTTACCAGCTTTCTATTGGTTTACGGAAGGTAATTTACCGTTATTGAACGTTCAAGCACCCTCCGACAACCTCTGATACCCACAAACATGGCGGTATCATTTTACCAGTCTAAGTTATCGGCCGCTGGTACATAAAACACATTTATTTAAGCTTTCCAAGAACATTGGAATCTCTGGGCAGTGTAATAGAGTGGATGTAAGAATAAAGATGGTTATATTGTCACGGCAACTGCCTGTCAAGGCAAACTAAGATGCGGCTGTTGGTCTATAGTCCATCGTTGTTATCTATCCAACCCAGGTACGACATTGCTTCCACGTATGCATTGTTTCCGCGTATGTCACAACAAACTGTGCACAAATCCTGTCCATACCATTGCGAGTAGATGGATCTTTATTCTATTCTGCGATTGCTCCAGTGATAGGGGTTACCACAGAATTATGTTTACACGTAGTGAAATGGCAACTCAAATTTGTTCATTCAGGTTTCTGTATTGATTTCGCACTTTTAGTTACTACATTATGGACTAGTAGATGCAAATAGCTTCAACTAGTTGTTTGCAACCATGTAGACCCAGATGAGACTGCATATGAACATGCGAAAGCTTATGCAGTATTGCACATTTGTGTCGTAAAACAACTAGTCCACCGCTACTTGCATATACCGGCTGATATTGTTATATTTGACTGTTCTTTTAATTAAATTTGTCCATTTTTGTCTCCTATTCCCTCATTATTGTATGGCAACAATGGACTGTATGTATACACATTGCAAACCCTCAATTCAGCTACAATGATCCTATTCATATGCATATTCACTGCTTTCATCTACTTAATTCTGCTCATTTCCCTTCATTTATGTCTCGTTTCTGTCTGTTTCAGACGGCCGCAACCTGTACGGAATTGCCTTCGATACTTTGAGTTGCCGCACTTACGCGTGTTTCATGATCCAGCAGTTCGTGCCAGCTCCGCTTAGTTGTCACTCGCCATATTGGAACATCACCGGTGTTTCACCGCTAGTGGAACGGGACCAGCAATAGAATTGGAACTCGCATTTTGAGGTGTGTGCACTATGAAGCCACCTTGCCATCTGCCATAATTTTATTTTATTTATAACCACTATCTATAATCAAATGGACTATTTACATCCATAACATTCTAGACCACCTCTGCCAGACAGTTTAAGACATTGACCAAACTTAGACATTGCTTTTCGTTCCGTACAGGAACTTCATGTTTTAGCCCACCATTTGAACCGTCTCACTGAGACGGTTCAAATGAGGGGTAATTGCACGAATACTTAACCAATGGCTTAATTTCCGTCACAGAAATCACTTGTAGCCAATTCTGACTTACATGTGCTAAGAGCTGTTTGTATGGCAGGGGTACATTTATTTTGTATGCCAGTTACCGTACTTCCCTTAATCTGAGAGCCAGGGCTCCAGATAAGGAATATATTTTCACTCAATCATTTCTGAAGCAATTGGGTATTTCAAAATTTTAATTGGGTAAAGATAAAATTACATATCATTGCCGAGTTGTATAAATACAATAAATTCTATAAATATGGTGTTTTCCAAGAAGCGAATGGTGACTGATTTTTCTGCAGGCGATATACCGTAATACCCGTAAATATTCGGACACCAATTATTTGGGGCTCAACAGTGAGCGTGCCAATATTGAGGGTTAGTATGGCTGTAGTAGTCTAATCTCAATAACAATGCATTCGGATATAATTTGTTTTGAGAAACCCTTATTTAATAGGGGTTTCCCAAAGCATATTGTGTCCAAATATTTAGGGTTAAAGGTACATGCCCACCCATTAGGCACAACATGTTCTTTATAGGATTTAAATAAGTGTATAATGTGTCACTATTCCACCAGTTCTAAAAATTGCGAGTGCCCGCTATGCAGATATAATCGTTTAGTAATGTGTATTTTACTGACAGTGACACGCGGTGGTATCAGGCTATTTTCATATGCAAATGAGGCATGATCATTGCACATCAAAAAATAAATACAGAGACTAAATAATAATGTCCCGTTAACATTTTAAGGAAACACGGTTATCACCCCTGATGTCAGTGGAAATTTCCGTCCGATTAAAATATATAATAATGCCGATCAATACATGGGTAGTGGAGAATGAATGAATGTTTATTTTGCTAGAAAATGTCCGAGATGATTGTCTCTGATATTGAGAACATATTGTGTCTACTGCGTGGGCATGTACCTTTAATACGGTACTTATGATTTCAATGTGTAGAGGTTTATAAGACTATTATACGTTTTAGTCCCTCCAATAACTGCAGGGCTGTACAAATTGGAACACCCTCCCACGCCCGGGACAAGTCGGATTTTTTTTGATCTCGGGCAAGTGCCTCTAATGCTGATTTTAGTCCCGGACAATCACTATTTTCTGTTGAGCGTCCCACCACAATCCCGTTTTTGCACTGGGCTGTCATAAACTTAATCCCAAAAACTGACCACATTTATCAATCGATAACGCCGCGGGCATCCACCTGGCGATTCACAGCTACTATACACAGTACCTATAGCAATCTACTGTGACCCTAATTATATTAATTTAATAGAAATTTTAAAGTAAATTAGCAGATTTTTGCCAACAACAAAAGCGTGAAATTTCAAAAGGCAATGTTTCATGGATTTATATTTCGGCGAACATAAACATGTAAGATAGAGACGCGATTTTATAAATAAAAATGCCGACCTAGATAGATCGTAGTTATTGTGTAAAGAAACAAACAATTAATTACCTGTGTGCCAGGGTCACAGGTGTTAACGGTAGCGGATTAAGTAAGTAGCCAAACGTTCCGGCTGTTAATATTACGTAATTACTGCTAAATATTTACAGGTAGATACTTGTCAAATGTGAAAATAATTCAATAAAAACCAATAAGAAATGATGTAAAACAGCCAACTTGCTGAATACACGGGCATTGCGCAATGCAAACACAATTCCTGCACATATGAACCATTTATTTAAATTTATTTAAACAAAATAAACACATGCAAACATTGCAAAAACAACACTATATATTGAAATGATTTAAAACAACACTATATACTGAAGTGATTTAAAAATGCAACAAGGAGTTCAACATATTATTTATTAACCAATTACATAATTTAGCAAAACATTTTACTGAGGAATTTTTTTATTAGATATCCAAATAATTCGGGATCGATACATGAAAGTCACGTGATGCACTGCGTGGCTGATCATACATTGGTGTTCAATAACATGTCCACCTTCTTGTTGCTGTTTACATCGTCTCAGAATATTTCTGACCATATACGTAAACAAATTCATCTTTTTAAAACATTGTATTAAAAAAATTACGTGTCCCGTGGATATCGATACATGAAAAAACAACACAAAAACAACAACAATTTCATTGGCAAATGAATGCTTGAATTCCCAAATTTCGACGTTCAGTGTTTGCAAGTAACTGGAAAATAAGCAATTGCACACTAACATGTCATAAACCATTTTTAGCTCACCTGAGCGAAGCTCAATGTTGTGCTAATTGTTACCTACAATGTGTCCGTCGTCGTCGTCTTCCGTCGTCCGTGAACATTTTCAAACGTCTTCTCCTCGGTAACCATTGGGCCTATAGTCACCAAACTTCATGGTCATGGTCCTTAGGTAGGGGGATTACAAAATTGTTAAAATGACGACATTACGTAATCCAAGATGGCCACCGTCTAAAAATAGCACAAATTCTTCAAAAATCTTCTCAAGAACCGCCAACCGAATTTCGACAAAACTTGGTAGGAATGATCGATGTACAATGCTCTTTCAAAGTTGTTAAAATGGTGACCCCAGGGTCAAAAATGGGCGTAGCCCGTGGGGTCAAATTTTATTTTTAACCGAATATGGTCATGTCATATATCAAATTGAAGGTATCAATGAGGCGATCACTCTGGTGATTTTGTCAAAATCGGATGGTTATGTCATCCAAGATTGCCGCCGTAAAGTAAAAAGGTTGTTCTTTTATTAGAGATTTCAAAATTCTTCTTCACATGAACCGCTTGGCAAATGGTAGCCAAACTTAAACGTTATGGTCCATGGGTGAAGCCTTTTCAGATTTGTTAAAATGGAGGTCATCGCTAATCCAAGATGGCCGCCGTCTAAAAATAGCATAAATTCTTAAAAAATCTTTTCATGAACCGCTAGCCGGATTTCGACGAAACTTGGTAGGAATGATCGATGTACAATGCTCTTTCAAAGCTGTAAAATGGTGACCCCGGGGTCAAAAATGGGCGTGGTCCGTGGGGTCAAATTTTATTTTTTACCGAATTTGGTCATGTTATATATCAAATCGAAGGTATCAATGAGGTGATCACTCTGGTACATTTTTTGTAGAAATCGGATGGTTATTTCATCCAAGATGGCCGCCGAAATGTCAAAAGGTCGTTCTTTTATTATATTTCAATATTCTTCTTCACATGAACCGCTTGGCCCATGGTAGCCAAACTTAAAAGTTATGGTCCATAGGTGAAGCCTTTTCAGATTTGTTAAAATGGAGGTCATCGCTAATCCAAGATGGCTGCCGTCTAAAAATAGCATAAATTCTTAAATCTTCTTCTCATGAACCGCTAGCCTGATTTCGACGAAACTTGGTAGGAATGATCGATGTACAATGCTCTTTCAAAGTTGTTAAAATGGTGACCCCGGGGTCAAAAATGGGCGTGGCCTGTGGGGTCAAATTTTATTTTTGACCGAATATGGTCATTTTATATATCAAATCGAAGGTATCAATGAGGCGATCACTCTGGTACATTTTTTGTCGAACTCTGATTGTTATGTCATCCAAGATGGCCGCCGAAATGTCAAAAGGTCGTTCTTTTATTAGAGATTTCAGAATTCTTCTTCACATGAACCGCTTGGCCCATGGTAGCTAAACTTAAAAGTTATGGTCCATGGGTGAAGCCTTTTCAGATTTGTTAAAATGGATGTCATCGCTAATCCAAGATGGCCGCCATCTAAAAATAGCATAAATTTTTTAAAAATCTTCTCATGAACAGCCTGTTGGATTTCGACGCAACTTGGTAGGAATGATCGATGTACAATGCTCTTTCAGAGTTGTTAAAATGGTGACCCCGGGGTCAAAAATGGGCGTGGCCCGTGGGATCAAATTGGGGTAAAATTTTATTTTTGACCGAATATGGTCATGTCTATATCAAATCGAAGGTATCAAAGAGGCGATCGCTATGGTACATTTTTTTGTCGGAATTGGATGGTCATTTCATCCAAGATGGCCGCCGAAAGGTCAAAAGTTTGTTCTTTTATTAGAGATTTCAAAATTCTTCTTCACACGAACCGCTTGGCCCATGGGGGCCAAACTTAAGTTATGGTCCATGGGTGAAGCCTTTTCAGATTTGTTAAAACTGAGGTCGTCGCTAATCCAAGATGGCCGCCGTCTACAATACCACAAATTCTTAAAAAATCTTCTCATGAACCGCCAGCCGGATTTCGACGAAACTTGGTAGGAATGATCAACGTAGAATGCTCTTTCAAAGGTGTTAAAATGGTGACCCCGGGGTCAAAAATGGGCGTGGCCCGTGGGGTCTAATTTTATTTTTGACTGAATATGCTCATGTCATATATCAAATTGAAGGTATCGATGAGGCGATTGCTCTGGTGCAATATTTGTTGGAATCGGATAATGATGTCATCCATGATGGCATCCAAAAGGTCCATTTATTCGAGATTTTGAACGTCTTTTTCTCAGGAACCACATGGCCGATGCTGGCCAAACTTCATAGTAAGTTAAGATCCTTGGCCATCTAAAAGTAGCACAATTAAAACATATATGAACTCAATGTCACATTCTCCTCTGGTTCATAGAGTCAGGTGAGCGAATTAGGCCATCATGGCCCTCTTGTTTCATTTAGAATTGTTGGGGTTAGGGTTACGGATTTGCCTTGCAACTCTTAAACCTTTTAAACCGTATGGTAATAGCTACAGGCTTGATACTTTGTATGTAGATTCCTTCTGGAGTGGAGATAAGTACACTTTTTTCAATGATTTTTATGCCACCGGGTTTCGAAGAAACTGGTGGCATATAGTGTTTGGACCGTCCGTCTGTCCGTCCGTCACTCGGTTAACCACTTTTGTCGGTTAATTTCGGTTAACCACTTTGTCACAGTTTCTCAAATTTCGGTTAACCACTTTGTCACAGTTTCTCAAATATGCTGCAGGTGGCATCCTCGTTCGACAGACGCATTTCTTGTTTATTTGACATCGATATCATGGATTATCTCCCCGTTTTGTAAGTTTCGATGTTGCCTCCATGAAATACCTCGGCATGCGTGATATGCTGGCCGCAGCCATCTAGTTTTAGCTCTGTAAACAGTAATTCTTGTGTGCGGTAGGTTATTGTTGATGTTCCACTCGTACCATGCATTTTATACACAGGAGATAGTGACCGTACGGGTTGTTCAACTCTGGGTTACAGTTTGCACAGATTGTCTTCGGCCCGGCTGTGTGCCCACAACAGGTAATTGTTACTTACTGTCTGTGACCCAGATCTCCTTGTACATCCGCACAATCAAATCAGGGTCTACACTGTTTGAGAACTGGTATTTCCCACAGTTTTGAAAATTAAAATATGACCTGTCCTGCGCGATCAGGGTCTACAATATTCAAATGATTCAAGTAACCTCTATATATCTCGTAAAATGTTAGCTTGTAACCGGATTATTTGGATAGATAATAAAATTGCTATTTTTTCTCAGTAAAATGTTTTGCCAAATTATGTAATGGGTGAATAATTATCATGTTAACCCTTAGACTGCTACTCACAACAATTGTGCTTTTATATCTTGCCTTATTTCTAAAAAAAAACATGCTTCGACAGCACTTCAGAATCATTTCCAATGAAAGTGATTCTGAAGTGCTGTCAAAGCATGTTGCAAATTATTCTAAAGTGTCTCACCTCACCTGTACAAACCGTAGCGTGTTTTCGCGAAACACCGTATCACTCCTTTTATGCAATCTCTTACTGAAACTCGACACCATAACAGGCGGTACAAACCATAACGAGATCAATTAGAAATTGTGATAATAACATGTGCGTGTTAGCCAGAAGTTGCCACTTTCATCACGCTCTCTCGATTCAAAATTTGTGTACAAAAAGGTGTCGTATCTTTGCAATAGAATTATTCAGAAAATACGGTTTTCTTTTATTGTACTGTAAGCTTGATCATTTGACATCATATTCATGTCTGCGTTTGGACATACCAGATACGTTGCTGATACTACCATGTAAGCTGTACAATATTTAATTAAACTGACACTTACCTGCTGTCGTCTCGCTATTCCATCTTGGCCACATGTATATACCCTGTCTGCACCGTATCACTGACACTCTCCACCATATCACAATTCCAACAGTGATGTATCAAGTAATATTAAAGGTATATGATGATGAAGAAGCTGGTACAAACTTT
>JAQRGA010003238.1:0-10479 GCA_029237695.1 Conchocele bisecta | reverse complement strand
GTTATGTCATCCAAGATGGCCGCCGAAATGTCAAAAGGTTCTTTTATTAGAGATTTCAAAATTCTTCTTCACATGAACCGCTTGGCCCATAGTAGCCAAACTTAAAAGTTATGGTCCATGCCGGGTGAAGCCTTTTCAGATTTGTTAAAATGGAGGTCATCGCTAATCCAAGATGGCCGCCGTCTAAAAATAGCATAAATTCTTAAAAAATCTTCTCATGAACCGCTAGCTGGATTTCAACGAAACTTGGTAGGAATGATCGATGTACATTGCTCTTTCAAAGTTGTTAAAATGGTGACCACGGGGTCAAAAATGGGCGTGGACCGTGGGGTCAAACATTGGGGTCAAATTTTATTTTTGACTGAATATGGTCATATCAAATTGAAGGTATCAATGAGGCGATCACTCTGGTGCAATATTTGTCGGAATCAGATGATTATGTCATCCATGATGGCCACCAAAAGGTCCATTTATTCAAGATTTTTAACGTCTTTTTCTCAGGAACCACATGGCCGATGCTGGGTGAAGCATTTTCAGATTTGTAAAATGAGAGTCATCGCTTAATCCAAGATGACCGCCATCTAAAAATAGCACAATTTTTTTCAAACACATGAACTCAGTGTCACATTCTCCTCTGGTGTTCATGGAGTCAGGTGAGCGAATTAGGGCCATCATGGCCCTCTTGTTTTTAGTGTCCATGCCTCGCCACAAGGCGCGACATGCAGGCCGCGGCCATCTAGTTTTTTGGGTTAAAGTTTTTGTTTAAGTTTTTTGGATAAAGTTTTTCGTTATACTATATCTCTGCAACTGCTTTGCCCATTACCTTGAAACTTCACATGGGTGTTTATCATCATCTATATTTTCATTCTACAACCCCCCCCCCCCCCCAGTGCGGCCCTGTGCCCAATGTCAAGGTCAAATTACTTTGAAATTTTTGGTTAAGTTTTTTCTTTAAAGTTTTTGGTTAAGTTTTTTGGTTAAATTTTTTTGTTATACTATGTCTCTGCAACTGCTTCGCCCATTACCTTGAAACTTCACATGGGTGTTTATCATCATCTATATTTACATTCTACACCCCCCCCCCAGTGCGGCCCTGTGCCCAATGTCAAGGTCAAATTACTTTGAAGTTTTTGGTTAAGTTTTTTCTTTAAAGTTTTTGGTTCAAGTTTTTTGGTTAAAGTTTTTGGTTAAGTTTTTTGGTTAAAGTTTTTTGTTATACTATATCTTTTTTTTTAGTGTCCATGCCTCGCCACAAGGCACGACATGCAGGCCGCGGCCATCTAGTTTATATTTTTTTTCATAGAATATTCAATGCGCATTTAAGGCATTTGTACTCGGATCATTTGAAACGCATATTTTCAAGCGTTAAGGACAACACAAAATATTTTTTAATTCAATAACTAGAATAGTTCGCCTGCTATATTCAGTATGTTTTCTGACGTAGCATAAATCGGGCTAAAATCTAAAATAGCCCAGATACAACGACTGTTTTTGCCTTCCGTTACATTCGGCCCATTCGCACAGTTCCGCCATTCGCAATTATCGCCCTTGGGGGACTCTCTTCAGCATTGTGATAAAAGCAAATTTAGTCTTCAACGACAACACAAATATTTTGAAATGCAGTAACTTCGTAAGCTATATTCAGTATACTTTCCGATGTTATCTATATTTTGTTTTAGAAGCATTTGGCCCATTGAGCCGACTTATTTGTCGCCCGTATTAGTAAAATACCACCTGTCGTAAAACGCCTAGCTCCAGATTGGTTTACGGTAAAACAAATTTTACACTTTCAATCATATGTTCAACCTAGTTTCACTGAATGGTAAGTTTTCACATACGCGTAACATAAAGCGGGCTACTCCGTCGCCCGTATTAACCGGATAAATTGCTATAATTAAGTCAATTTTAATTAATTTGAATGTTAAATGATTTAGAATACATCTTACATTTAATTACATCCGTAAATAGCAATATATTTCAAAATGGCTGCTGAAATAGGCTGTTTTGCAATATTTTTTTGCGAGTCGTGTGCTGTTACGAACAAATACAGACATTCATAAAGTTGAAACACACATACATTGCTTTCCCTCACAAATAAATGTAAAATACAGGGAATAGTCATGCAATAGCCTTCCACAATTGTCAGAACAGTCAAAATGGCCGCCAAAATGTTCTTCTTTTGTTCTATTCTTTACTGTATGGAGTTGTTATAAACAGCATTTCATGCGCCTATTACATGTATACATACCAGTTTTAGGTACACAAATCAAATCATTTGATAACATATACATATCCAGGTATACAATGCTATAATATATATTCAAAATGGCCGCCAAAATGATCAGATGTTCAATTTATTGATGATGAAGCTGCAGTTTTCAGTAATTAAACAACACTAACATTGTTATGTATAGAGTGTGATATTCTGCCTATTTTCAAAGACAAATACGGATGTATTTCAATCAGTTTGAGTATTGAAGAACTGTTTCAAAGTGTGTCCAAAATGGATTGACTGTTGATAGGAAATATACGGTAATGTTATTATCGTTAGCGAGCACACTTCTGACAATTAAGCGATCATTGGCCAAGGCAGTATGTGCTCAATAAATCATAAATTGAAATTTACAGACGATCTTAAATTTGAACTTACGAACATTTTAGTCGTAAGAAGTTTATTGAAACGGCCCCTAATCATTACCGCCTGCGTAAATAGTTTGAATTCCGTGAAGACAATAGTTCCATTGCATACAGTACAGCTTAGACGGAAAGAGCAAATGTCGTTTTCCGCTAGCGGAATTCCATTTTTATTTGGCACGAATGTCCGTCACGAATGAAAACGGGCAGAGATTGACGAAAACGGACAAAGATGACCACTTACATGCCTGGGGCAAAGTACTCCTGCAGCTCAGCAGGTGGTCTTATGCGCCCGATAGTTTAATGTTCGTGGCGATCCGTGCCAACTGGAGAATATTCGAGAGGATACCTGTTGTCTAAAGTGGATTTATCTTTTACATCTTTATCGTAACATCGGCCTATACACATGCATCATGTCACGTTTATATATATGCTATTATAGTTTTCTGATCGAAATTTGCAGACATCGTAAATACGGTATAAGTATCCATTGCCAAAAAGATCGGTAAATGGAAAGTGCGGTAAATGGAAAGTGCGATTATTACTTTAGAGGTAATTAGAAATCATATCGGTCCTGTTATTACTTGTTGATTTTCGCCCTTCGACCAACTTGTCAGTCAGCCAACTAAAAATAATACACAATAGCGACTGTCCATCAGTTACTAAACATAATAATCGTCTCGCGTTTTCGCGATCTCGCCTTCCGCTTTTGAAAATATGTTCTGCACAGTATCGTCATCGTGATATCGCGTCATCGTTGCTTCATGTTATGGCCATATCGTAGTATCGTACATATAATATCGTAGTATCGACTCCATAGCGATATTACGATGGCCTAAATGGAACACCGTAGTGGAGGCCGGGTAGAAGATTGGGTCGCTGCCCTTGACATGCAGTGGGCCTCACTATCGTTAGAACAAGCTGTACCAGAGAGTAGTCCGCCGCCCATACTGCGTGGGTACATAATACTGCCGTTTTCAAAAGGGCGTATACAAATATGACGCCGTACCCACCCATCCTCAACTAGCACATTTGCGACATATCAGTTTCGGTCTAGCTGCACACCTGATGGACAATCATCAGTCGGTAATCCAGTTTCACGTGCAAAGTGTGACCGACATTTAGGGTTCGGCGGAATCAAACATATCAAAACCACGGTATGTAGTCGCTCACGTCATCGCAGATAGATTAATAATTACGCATTAGCTTGACATAGTGCATTGTTTGATTTCTTGATAAAGCAAGATTTGGCAGCACATGAGAATCGTCTCCTATTTTGTCAAAATAGACGATTCTCCTATTTTGTCAAAATATGTTTTGTAATGAAATACCAATGTAATCATGTTTTATTTTCACATTTGTTGATTTCTTAATAAAATAGGTTTGTCAACACATGATAATCGTCTCCTTGTTTGATTTCTTGATAAAGCAAGAATTGGCAGCACATGAGAATCGTCTCCTAAGACAATTCTCCTATATTGTCAAAGTATGTCTTGTAAAGAAATACCAATAAAATCATGTTTTCTTTTCACATTTGTTGATTTCTTAATAAAAATACGTTTGGCAACACATGAGAATCGTCTCCTTAGACGATTCTAATATTTTGTTCAAAAACAAATATTGATGCTTTTTGTCACATTTGATTTTTTTACTACATTTTGTGTGGGTGGCAGGTGGGAGAATGGGATGGGTAATTTAACGATCGGCGTTCATCCTTACCGGAATTCCGACTGGAGACCAGGTTTGGCCCTCACATACGTCTTTGGCATTTTGTATGTGACAGTTGAATCTGGTTATACCCCTTATGTGAGTATTACGATTATTCGTAATCCTATTTTAGGGGAAGGGGCCAAGTGACTTTGGTGTGGTATGGACCTGGCACCAGGTCAGGTTATTCTAATTTCAGGGCTGAATATATTGTTTCTCGATGTAAATATTCCGTTCTGATTTTGTGATTTCCCCCCCAATGCAGCAGGTTCAAACGGGATCGAACCCGTTTGCCCGGCTTTACATGACCTTAGCTGTTGAAGGCCGTTAAACACTAATAAACAAACAAACATTTTATAGTAACATCCAACATTTAATGTGTCTCGATAGAGGCTATGTGATATTGTTTAGATGAACATGTTGATACATTGCATAATAGGTTATGGAGATACGTTATCATTCATGGGGATTTAAATGTATATTGATGGTCCTATGAGTGGGTGTGGCTACATGTGGTAGATGTGCATACTTCTTAAACTGGACTAGATTGATGTTTGAATACCCCGGAATCGATTTTTCAGACTACATACATATTAATATTGGTTTGTATATATAGTAAATATTGGTAATTTGACACAACAGGTGTAGAATAACACGTGTGCTATAATTAAGAACACTGAATGTTGAAACATATGTGACAAAATAGTTTATGTATGCGTACATAACAGTTATATGAATATAGTAGATATATTTGAAGAGCATAATTATGCATTATTATAGAAAGATCATGCACCTTCAATGTCTTTGTTTATATGAAAATTATGAAATGGTATATCAACCTTTCAGGTTATCAAATGTCACTATTATGAAGTCATGGTTAAATATTTACTTACAACGCCTCACTTACAATTAATACAATTTTGTCATGGCTGCCTCTCAAATAAGAATAATGTCGCAATATACCTGCATGTATTAGGCAATGGCCATGATGCATGCACTGGTGTGCACACACATTCTCGTTTGACACATACTGTATTTCAGTAGTTATACAAGTTATACAGTTTTACTATATACATGATTTTATAAGTACAGGTGCCAACTACACATTTGAATCCTGTTCCTGCTAATGACTCGGAAAGGGTTGAGGGAATATTATTGGAATGCACGATAAATAGTGTGTACATTATGTGAAACCGGGATATATCTCATCGATTCTACTACCTAATTTTATTTTTGTGTCGCACAAACTCATTTATTTGCTGGTTGTCATCTTGAAAGTGTATAACAATATAGTTGTCCTGTTTTACTCCAGCTTAGCGTGCTTGTATTATTTGCAACTATCTTAATGTATTTTAGTATTTACTGTGTCATACATGGAGCATTCATTCAGCATGGTAGAAAAGGTAGAAAAGGTATATGTTCTATATCCAATTTGCAAATAGTACCTACGTCCTACGACCTATACTATTGACAGTAATACTTATATTTATTTTACTTAATGGTGTGTAAAGGCCTGTCAACAGCCGAGAGTAATACTTATATGTATCAGAGACGTTGGAACTGGTTGGAATACACAACATAGTAAACATGGTAATTGTCTTGGTTCCATAGATAGGAAATGGACATATAGAGAGACGAACAGACATTCATTCTGTATCTGAAATGTGTGTGGATAACTAATATGTGACTGACAGGAGAAATGGGGCTCACGGGATTTGCGACCAGTGTGGGTTCAGATCAAATAGCACACTCCTGTACCCTGATAATGATATATTATGTTTGTTAGAAGCATGATGGGTGTTTCACTGATGGAATGGCGAACAGTGCAGATCCTGAAAACAGACTTGTGCGCATACACGACTGATATCATAGTGATCTACACTGGGTCACAAAAAAAAACCCATAAGCCCCATTTCTCCAGTCACAGCCACTTACATGTGGTAGGAAGTGTTAGTAGCTACACGTTCATATGAATCTTTCATAAGTATCTGGCATCGTATAAAGTAAGAACAATTATTACATGTAAAATGGTCATTGTAAATTTAGTGGTAGGGAATATATAGTTAAAACTACTTTGTTTTAACATTGCATCATATGCTGCAGACATTATGTAATCAGAATATGGGCATTCACTATATATTGTAAACGCTAGTAAGTACAATTACCATTGATACAGTGGGTGACAGGTGGGAGCACGCGATGGGTAATTTAACGATCGGGGTTTGGAGACCTGGTTTGGCCCTCACATACGTCTTTGGCATTTTGTATGTGACAGTTGAATCTGGTTATACCTCTTATGTGAGTATTACGATATTCGTAATCCTATTTTAGGGGAAGGGGCCAAGTGACTTTGGTGTGGTATGGACCTGGCACCAGGTCAGGTTATTCTAATTTCAGGGCTGAATATATTTGTTCTCGATGTAAATATTCCGTTCTGATTTTGGGATTTCCCCCCCAATGCAGCAGGTTAAAATGGGATCTAACCCGTTTGCCCGGCCTTGCATGACTTTAGCTGTTGATAGGCCGTTAAACACTAATAAACAAACAAACAAACCATTGATACAATTAATAGACACCGAGAGAGATTTACATAATGAGACATATAGCGTACTGTAGTTGTTTCCATCAGTAAGAAAATGCGAAGTGAACAGAC
This sequence comes from Conchocele bisecta, assembly GCA_029237695.1. Classification (NCBI taxonomy): domain Eukaryota; kingdom Metazoa; phylum Mollusca; class Bivalvia; order Lucinida; family Thyasiridae; genus Conchocele; species Conchocele bisecta. The sequence goes on along the minus strand of JAQRGA010003238.1, from coordinate 3,485 downwards.
TGACGGACAAACACTCGGACACACTGTATCTGAAGTGTGCATGGATAGCTATCAGTAGTGCATAAATAGTTGCATATGCATTTAACAATTTATAAGTAAGTGACAGTGCATAACATAAATGGAATTCATTACATGTAAAATTCCCATTGTAAAATATGTGGGTGGGGAATGGTGAAAAATACTTTGTTTTTAACATTGTATCATAGACTGCAGACATCAAATAATCGGCATATATGCAATTAACATGTCTAATGAACACTACTAGGTACCAATGACATGAAGAAAATACAAAAGTTCCATACTTTTATGGAGTTATTAAGGTAGGTGTTTTGCATTCAGTGGGTGGGGTAACAAAACGTTCAAAATTCTTCATCTGAATTAGCAGATATTATTTATTTGAACATTATACCATTGTATTGTTATGGACACATCAGAAAACATACAAAACGACCATATCAGTTGTTTCTAATGCTAAAAAACAGTTGATTTTCAATGAAAAATGTGATTTTTCACAATTGCGAAAAGTCCGAGGGTGGTATACTTCAAAATGGTGCCATTCATCCAGTGGGTTACAGAGCGCAGACATACGGCATAGAACTCGTAATTGAATGTAGTTTCAGAAAAAATATGTCTGCAAAAATCCCACAGGGTGGGGAGGGTTTCCATTTCTGGCTGACGGCCTATATATATATGAACAAGGCTTCTAACTTTTGTTGGACACGACCTCGTATCATAACAAAATAACATGTTTAAAATGGTAATTTTCTATGCATTCTATGTATTTCTGCAGGATATCGATAATTCTGAAATGATCATATGAACTTGCCACTACAATATTACTACAATATTGATGTTAGAGCCTTAATTAGTTTATTTATTTATATATCCAAAATATAGTCATTTAAAAGTGGGCCGAGACTTACATGTGCCGACTTTGTAATGTCATTGCTTGTTATGTCATGTTTTTAGATAAGGGAGGTTTTCGCTTGTTGCGTCACATACATAAGTCTGGTTTATTTCAGGAGTTGTATGCGTATCGGGTGATTGTGGTGTGCCACCCAGCATTTCCAATGCCACTCATGACTGGCCTGGATCCACGCCCATACCTGAAGGCACGACGGTAACGTACCAGTGTAGCGGTGTGTACAAGCCCAAGCTTGGAGCACATGATGCCACATACATCTGCTCTGCTGCGGCTTGGACTGACGGGAACTTTGAATGAAAGCAAATTACATGTGGGTACATTGAACCACCAACTAATGGCCTTGTTGTAAATGAGGTCGCGTACGTAGCAGGATCTAACATGAAATACGCTTGCAATGAAGGATACACATTACCGGGGAAACCAGATTTGATTTGTAGAACTGATGGATCTGGATGCCAAAACATGCCCCATCTTGTAATATTGTCAGCTGCCCTGAGTTGCCGGACATTGCTCATGCAACCACACAGCTTACTTACAGTATAAATGGTGTTAGAACGGAGTATGCAAGTGTAATTAAAGTCATGTGTACCGATGGATACATTGCTCAAGGTTTCCCGAATGTCAAGTGCCAGGCAAATGGACAGTGGACACAATTACCAACTTGTTCGCAGATTACTTGCATCCCATATCCAGGATTAAACTCAAGCTGCATACATCAGATTGCCTGGGAAGAAGAACTTCACTTGCTATATTTAGTCTGCAATGCGGATCACACATCCGCGGCTGGACCAATAAACGATGGGGTCGTGTACTGGAGGTGGCTGGTCTGATGAATCGATGGCCTGCTACTGTGACTGTCATGTTGCTGCAGACCTGTCACTTGTACAGTTGAACAACGTAGATGCCAGTGGTTACATCATGCATGGACAAAAACTGTCATGGTCATGAAAGAATGGTGGAAGCAAGATTATTAGTCGACTCGGAACTTTGTAATGATGGGAGTATAACAGTGCTCGAGTGCCAGCCTGCCCCATCTGTGATTACTACCCCGTCTGTGATTACCACACAGGAGCCTATACAGACGTCTACTAAGGAACTACCAGAGGAGCCATTTAATGCTCTTATTGTGGGGATAATAATTTCCGTTGTAGTACTGGTTGCCATTGTCATAGTAGCAGTCATTCTGAAGTGTAAAGCCTTCAAGCCTAACGACAACTCTGGCGCAGATGTGGAGTTAAAGTCTGAGAAAGATGCTGGCAATGGTGCGGAAGTAGCGGTGTCCACTCATGGAAAGAAGATTGATGCAGCAGATGAGAGAGCGCCCATGATGTCCACTTGAGAAATCAGGCCTTGTTCCCACATGCTACACATACATTAGTGTGCCTACAAAACTGGTTATCACATAGGCCCCACAATATTCGATGAGAATTTTCTAATCCGGTGTCCAATTCAAATACGCTGGACCATCATGTGTTGAATGTTAACTTACAGACATCAGCTGCATGTAGTCTGAATGTGCATGTACACATGTATCATATTGTTCTTGACATCTCTCCCAGTACCAGAGGCAGAACCAAAGAATCAAAGCAATAAGGTTTACAATTGGGCCACTGGCTGAGGAGACCAGGGAACTTACAGCATTTGTAACAATTTGAAGGTCTTGGTCATCTTGCACCTTTATTTAATTCAATTGTTGCATTTTGCTGGTGGCAGTTAGCTTACTTTAGCGACTGAATGGTGAACAGTGTAGAAGATGGGCAATTTATTTTTCACCCATATTAATGGAAAGTGAGACATAGTGGTCACAATTCCGTCGTCATCATCGTCGTCAACAATTTGGGATGTAAACTTTGGATGTAGCCAAATTTCCCTTATCTCTACATCCGTTAACATCGTTAGTCAGATCATTACCAAACTTCATCAATAACTTTGTCACATTGATAGCTATCCATTCATTCGGGTGACCTTGGTGACCTTAAGCATTTGTGAAGTACATGTAAGTTTTGAACATAGTCTAAATTTTATTTTCTGACATCGATATCTCTCGATCAAGTGTCATTTGGGTGACCTTCACCTTCGTGACCTTAAACTTTTAGGACGTAAGTTTTGAACATACTGGTAGTCCAAATTTTGCATATATTTGATGTTTTAGTTGAATCATGACCAAACTTTATCAATAGCTTCATCACATTGATAACTATCCATCCAGTGTCATTCAGGTGATCTTCACCGTGGGACGTAAATTTTGGATATAGTCCAAATTTTGCATATCTCTTGATCCGTTAGTCGGATCATTACCAAACTTCATCAAAAGCTTCATCACATTGATAGCTATCCATCCAATGCCTTTGGTGACCTGACCTTCACCTTTGTGATCTTAACCTTTGTGGGACGTAAATTTTGGACATAGTCCAAATTTCACATATCTTTTGATCCGTTAGTCCGATCCCAACAAAACTTCATAAATAGCTTTGTCACATTGATGGCTATCAAACCAGTGCTATTCGGGTGAACTTGACCATGGTGTCAACAATTTTGGACATGCATCCAAGTGTTGAAT
>JAQRGA010000323.1:0-62536 GCA_029237695.1 Conchocele bisecta | reverse complement strand
TATAAATGTATTACAGTACACCCACCCCACCCATCCACCAAATTTTTTCCACAAGAAAAATTAATATTTTGTGTTACTCGCAGGTTTCCTGGCATGCATAGATGGAGGAGTCAGATTCTTCTTCACTGGGGTGGGATGAAGACCTGGGGTAGAATGCAGGGTAATACTAAAATGTGTGTGACTAAGAAGTTTGTAAGTGCAAAACTTAAATCGACAACAAAATTTGCATTAACAGCCAATTGTGAATTTGTTCAGGTTCAGTGACCCCAATGTACATGTAGTCCGCCGCCACATTCATGTGTCAAGTAAACTTAGCAAAATATGCATAAGAACATTTTTATCATACAAAGTTTACTGAAACTGGCCCCTGTTGAATAGTGCATCATGAAATAATATATATTCCCTTCCAATGGTAGATGTGGGCTGACAGTCCACACCAGCATAAGTTCACACATTCATAAAGTTACTGTCTAATTTTAAACTTCTGTGTCTAATTCACTAAGGATGGAGCATATTTATTTCTTCCATAAAGATGACAGTATATCCACACTTGTATACATTTAGTTGCAGGAAGTAACTCTGCAGAATACTGACTCTATCTCGTATTGTTCATACCCAGAGTTACGGTGCCCTCCATAGGTTTCCCTTGCCGATTAGGGAATCACATCTGATTCACAATTTAGCTGTTTAGTGTAACATATATTCTGTATTTTTCAAGTGAAAGAAATGTCAGTATTGTAAAAGTAATACCAACTTGTAGTTCTGAAATACATGTTAGTACGACTAGAACAATAAATATTGCCTTTCCAATGCAATCTACATCTGTAAATTTATAACATAGTTCAGAGCTATTGAAATATTTTCATTTCATAATACTGATACATGTATTCATTTATGTGAAATAAGTATAGAAAATGTAGCATAATTTACAGTTAAAGTGTGAATAAGATCTGATTCGCTATTCTACAGTACACATTTGTGCATGTGAAATCCCCATCTGAGGAATCTAATTCCATTGTACATCAAATTCTGTCTTAGGAGTTTACCAATGGTTTTTGGTAGCTAATTGAACGAACATAAACACGGAATAACTCAATGGAAATAATTGTTTGCTGAACGAAATATTACATTCAGCAATAAATAAATATCATATATTTTACATTATTCAATAGGATAAGCAGAATATGTGGGTGTCGGCACTGGTACTAAACGTGATACCGGTCCATAGTGTGTTCACTTCAACATCTCGTGAACCAGTTTAACGTATCTGTGACAATTAACATTTTTGGCTTTCTTGCTACCTGAGACTTGAATACGGTTATACCCATTAAACAAGTAATAAGATTAGTGCTGATCCTATTATATTACTTTCAGGTGAAGTCTGGGATTTTACCCTATTAACCCGGCATACAATTATATTGGCTGTTGATAGGCTGTTAAACACCATCAATTAAATAAATATAATGAAACTACAAAATAAAATTTCTTAAATTACTTCCTACATGTACATATTTATGATCGCACTTCACATGCATTGCGAGCTTGGGAACTATATGTTGAAAAAAAAACCAGTTCATGAACATGCAGTCTTAATTCACATGCATCGCAAGCCTATAGTATAGTTGTCACAAAATTCTCACTGCAAACTTGCGAGCCAACTGCAACCTTCTCGTGCAAGCTTGCGAGCTTGCAAGCTGGTCGCAATCTTCACACCGCAAGCTTGCGAGCCAACTGCAAGCTTCTCCTGCGAGCTTGTCGCAATCTTCACACCGCAAGCTTGTGAGCCAACTGCAAGCTTCTCCTGCAAGCTTGCGAGCTTGCAAGCTTGTTGCGATATTCATCCCGCAAGCTTGTGAGCCAACTGCAAGTTTCTCCTGCAAGCTTGCGATCTTGCAAACTTGCCGCAATCTTCACACTGCAACCTTGCAAGCTAATTATAAGCTTGCAGTCTATCGGAAACATGTGTTGCAAGCTTGCGCAAGCTAACAGTTAGCTTGCGATCAGCTTGTTAGCTTGCGGCAACCTTGTCGCAAGCTAGTATTTTGGTTTGGGTAGTATTTCCATTTAGATAATGTAAATTTGAACCGGAGTAGTAGTCGGACACATGATTTTGAAAAGCATTTTGTATGGCATTTGCAACAATTGTTGATTCTGATTCCGCTGGTCACACACATTGTTGGGTCCTTTTTTCAGCCGGGGTTCTGTCGTAAATCAATGATTATCTTATACTGCAGAGCTCCAGATAAGGTGCATGTTGATGCATTTATGTATTTATTTCGGGGTTCATATAGTCGCCCCTTGTCTGTCCGAGATTTGCATTAACGTTTTCACCTAGCTGCTACCTACACTCTCTGTTAACGCAAGTCTGATTGGCTTGAAACTTCATATACTCGTTTGTCATCATCCATAGTGTCATTCGATAGCCCACCCATGCTTACGGTCAAATGATTATCACCTTGCTGTTGAACGGATGTTGGATATGGTGTATATTTTATTCAAACAGTTTGCTTTTTGTTTCAGCACAATGTGAAACATACATGCATTCGTTTGAAATCAGAAAGTACAATACCGTTTGGACACGGCGCTCATCCGGAGCTGCTGGGTAGGGTTCAATCTCGATTCCAGCATTTGGGGCTCCTGCTCACTTTCTCTAGTATTTGAAACCATTTTCTGACAAATTACAAAATATGGGGCTAATGGCCCCTCTAGACTTAACACTGAGCTATGATCAATCAATCTCGACACCAGGTTACAATGCGACTGTGCTGGCGTACGGACATACTGGCAGCGGTAAGACGTTCACGATGGGCGGTGTGACGAAGACTCGCTGAAAATGGAATCGGAGAAGATGGGCGTGAGAAATACGAGTATACAATGAAGGTCACTTACCTTGAGGTAATCTCCCACAATCAAGATCAATTTTGTACTCATTAATTTTCCAAATGCATCAATTGAAGGAGTCGGTGTATTGCACGATCATAGACAATGTATCTAGAGGTATCCCATAAATCTGCTATATTTTGTAATTGATCATTTTCAATTGTGACATTTGTATCAATTGATGGAGTATATAGTGGAACATTGGGACACTCTTTGTTGTGTGAATCCAGATATTTATATGTGTTTCCTAGAATAAATTGTGTGTGAATATTTATGGTTATTACGGTAGATTGCAAGATGGTACATTGTATTAGATGACCACACATCAGTCAGTCCTATCAGCTACATGTATATATATTGACACAGTTGGAGAGGTTGTGTATGCATTCTCTAATTATAGATCATCAACAAAGAATTACAAGACCTGCTTCTATCAGTTCGTAAAGATTATCTGAGGTATAGTATACTAAATATGTGCTAATGAATAATAGAATGGTGATTCATGTCTACGACTGGCTGCAGACTTTTCATTTGGTATGTGTCAGATGCAAAAAAAGTGAATTTTGATTTCTTTCTTTTATTTGACACCAGGATCATGGACCAGGATCATGATTATCTCCCCCTTTCTAACTTACAATTTGAGTATATTGCAAAGGCGTGCCGTGCCATTGACTTGCCTCCAGTTGAGTGACTAGTGTAGCCCTATTGACTTGCCTCCAGTTGAGTGACTAGTGTAGCCCTATTGACTTGCCACCAGTTGAGTGACTAGTGAGCCCTATTGACCCTTGCCTCCATTGAGGGACTTATGCAGCCCTATTGACGCCTCCAGTTGAGGGACTAGAGTAGCCTATTGACTTGCCTCCAGTTGAGGGACTAGTGTAGCCCTATTGACTTGCCTCCAGTTGAAGTGAACTAGTGTAGCCCTATTGACTTGCCTCCTGTTGAGGGACTAGTGTAGCCCTATTGACTTGCCTCCAGTTGATTGACTAGTGTAGCCCTATTGATTGCCACCAGTTGAGTGACTAGTGTAGCCTATTGACTTGCCTCCAGTTGAGGGACTAGTGTAAGCCCTATTGACTTGCCTCCAGTTGAGGGACTAGTGTTAGTCCCCCTATTGACTTGCCTCCAGTTGAGTGATAGTGTAGCCTTAATGACTGCCTCCAGTTTGAGGGACTAGTGTAGCCCTATTGACTTGCCTCCAGGTTGAGTGACTAAATGTAGCCCTATTGACTTGCCTCCAGTTGAGGGACTAGTGTAGCCCTATTGACTTGCCTCCAGTTGAGGGACTAGTGTTAGCCCTATTGACTTGCCTCCAGTTGAGTGACTAGTGTAGCCCTATGACTTGCCTCCAGTTGAGGGGACTAGTGTAGCCCTATTGACTTGCCTCCAGTTGAGTGACTAGTGTAGCCCTATTGACTTGCCTCCAGTTGAGGGACTAGTGTAGTCCTATTGACTTGCCTCCAGTTGAGTGACTAGTGTAGCCCTATTGAATTGCCTCCAGTTGAGGGACTAGTGTAGCCCTATTGACTTGCCTCCAGTTGAGTGACTAGTGTAGCCCTATTGAATTGCCTCCAGTTGAGGGACTAGTGTAGTCCTATTGACTTGCCTCCAGTTGAGTGACTAGTGTAGCCCTATTGACTTGCCTCCAGTTGAGTGACTAGTGCCTCCAGTTGAGGGACTAGTGTAGCCCTAGATCAGCCTGCGCATCTGCATGTGTATGACACAAAACACAAAATATACTTATTGAATTTGTGACCAGTGTTGGCCCAGATCAGACTGTGCACCCACACAGTCTGATCAGTGCCTACACTGTTTGTTATTCAGCTGAAGAACTTTATTGATGCATCTTTTTATATGAGTTTCCCAAAATCAGACGGTGTGTGATATTTAGGGTTATTATGGTGTGATATTATTTCGGTGTGTGAATTATTTAGGGTTATTACGGTTGTGTGATATTAGGGTTATTACGGTGTGTTTTGTGAATATTTTGGATTATTCGTTCGGTGTGTGATTATTTAGGGTTATTATGGGTGTGTGTAATATTTATGGTTATTGCGGTGTGTGTGAATATTTAGGGTTTTATTGGTGTGTGTATGAAGGGTATTTATGGTTATTATTGTGGTGTGTGAATATTTAGGGTTATTATGGTGTGTGAATATTTATTTTGGGTTATTACGTGTGTGTGAATATTTAGGGAGGTGTGTGTAGTATTTTTGTGTGAATATTTAGGGTTATTAGGTGTGTGAATATTTAGGGTTATTATGGTGTGTGAATATTTAGGGTTATTATGGTGTGTGAATATTTGTTAGGGTTATTCGGTGTGTGAATATTTTAGGGTTATTATGGTGTGTGAATATTTAGGGCGGTTATTTTGGTGTGTGAATATTTAGGGTTATTACGGTGTGTGAATATTTAGGGTTATTATGGTGTGTGAATATTTATTAGGTTATGGGATGGTGTGTGAATATTTTAGGGTTATTTACGGATATGTGTGTGAATATTTAGGGTTATTATGGTGTGTGAATATTTAGGGTTATTATGGTGTGTGAATATTTAGGGTATTGGTGTATGGGTGTGTGAATATTTAGGGTTATTATGGTGTGTGAATATTTAGGGTTATTATGGTGTGTGAATATTTAGGGTTATTACGGTGTGTGAATATTTAGGGTTATTATGGTGTGTGAATATTTAGGGTTATTATGGTGTGTGAATATTTTAGGGTTATTATGGTGAATATTTGTTAGTAATATTTGGGGTTTTTATTTGGTGTGTGAATATTTAGGGTTATTATGGTGATGATGTGTGAATATTTAGGGTTGAATATTTGGGTTATTGTGTGAATATTTAGTGAATATTTAGGGTTATTATGGTGTGTGAATATTTAGGGTTATTATGGTGTGTGAATATTTAGTGAATATTTAGGGTTATTATGGTGTGTGAATATTTAGGGTTATTATGGTGTGTGTATTTAGTGAATATTTAGGGTTATTATGGTGTGTGAATATTTAGGGTTATTATGGTGTGTGAATATCTGGAGCTCTGGGGGCCATTCCACTAAACTTTGTACAACTAAAATGTTTGTAAGTGCAAATTTAGGATCAACTGGAACTTTAGGCTGCATATGCAACCTATGCTCAATAAATGTAAATCCAATAATTGTTTACAAGAAAACTTTGTTAATGTGAAATTTCCAGGCTATCATAATTTTGCACATCTGAATATTTTAGTCGTACAAAGTTTAGTGAAACGCACCCCTGGATGATCTCCACACTCCTGTTGCCTGATAACAATCTATATTGCTTGTTAGAAGCATGAAATGTGTTTCATTAATGCAATGTCGAACAGTGCAGATCCTGATCAGACTGCGAATGCACAGGCTGATCTGGATCTACACTGGTTCCAAAACGCACAAGCTCCATCTCTGTCGTCACAGCCACATTTAAGCAAATACACAGCTTATCTGTACCTGATTTATACCATTTTTGTAGCAAATACACAAATTATCTGGATCATCCATAGATACCGGGGTTTGCGTGACGTGTCAGTGCTGCAGGGCTTGCTCCAATCGTATGACAGCCTCCAGCGCGATGAACAGCACATCTGTAAACGACGCAATATTCACGGGTGTACATTGAACAGAGAAACAAGGAGGATGTGTAAGTCACGTGACTGCTTGAATACTTGGCTCGGCAATTTTCTGCTCTCTTTTTTTGTGTGGAAAAAATGCAAAGACTTTGAGCTAGATTGGAAATGTTTATCCGATGAAAGGGATGATATGTCGGTAGTATTTGTAAATAAAATTTGTTTAACCCTTTCATCACTAGAGACCTCTTTACAAATACAATGTAGCTCTCGATAAACCGGCTCGTAATGAGTCGTCTCATCCTGATCTGCACTGTGTATTTTTATACGACGGTTTTACCGCGGGACGGGCGGGCAGCGGACAGAAAAAGTTCATAGTTTGTGTACACAACTCCTCTGAAACCGTTCGGTCAATCGATCTGAAACTATACACGCTCCTACACACCTTGGTGTTTTTATGCCGAAAAAATGTTTCTTTAACAAATATATCACCTTTTTACCTTGGCCATTTTTTATGCCCCACCACGATAGTGGAGGGGGCATTTAGTGTTACCCTTGTCCGTCCGTCCGTCCGTCCGTCCGTCGCAAAACTTTTAACGCTCGTGTAAATGTCTCGTACTTCCTTCCCCACTTCTCCAGTCACAACCACAAAGGTGACTGGAGAAATGGGGCTTACAGGATTTCTGACTGACCAGCGTAGTTCCTGATCAAATAGCGCACTTGTGTAGCCTGATAACGATTGCATATGCGTATCTGGATCTTAACTGGTCGCAATGCTATAAGCCCCATTTATTTGTTGCAGCCACAAATATAGGGGCGCAGGGGTGTGGAGTTGGTGGAAGAATTTGCTATCGTTAACAATGAATCCTTTCTTGTAGGGATTCAACTCTGAGGGTGAATCTTAATGGGAATCACAACCGCAGCCAAGTGATCTGGTGTATTGAGGGTGCCTGACACCATATGAAGCTATTGTAATTTCAATGCTGAACATTAAAACTTGATTTACTAGCATCCGCCACAATTTCAGTTATTTTGCAATTTCCATTTTTAGATAGGGTATTACTGATTAATACCATACTTGCGACAAGTGTAGATCCCGATCAGCATGATCAGGATCTGCACTGTTTGCCGTTCTGTGAATGAAATGCTCGTCTTGCTTCTATTAGCAATATATATCGCTATTAAGCTACAGGCCCCAAAAGGTAGCAGGTTAAAATGGGATGGAACCTGTTTGCCTGGCCTTACGTCATATGACCTTAGCTGTTGATAGGCCGTTAAACACCAATAAACAAACAAACACGCTACAGGAGTGTGCTTTTTGATGATGAGCTACACTGGTTGCAAATCCCATAAGCCCCAGTCAGAGCCACAAGTCTGATTCATTTAGTTTTGTCTGTGTATGACTTCAGTTTGAAATGGATGTGAAACTCCATTCAATCAATACGCCTAAATTGATCAATTGCATTCTTCATGTTTAGTACACAATGAAGAGCCTGGAAGATGAAGTGTCCACCCTGCAGAAGGAAGACGAGAGAACCTGTCTACCGCCGCCTAGAGGATGCAAGACCAACTCCGCAGCCAGCAAGTAAGTCTTGACAACAGTGGTGTACACTCTCTGTTTTATGTTGGGTTTGGCTGTGGCATAGGGGTTAACACCAGACTTTCAATCCGGAGGTAATGGGTTTAAACCTCGCATTAGATATCAAAAAATACTTTAATAGTATTTCCATCACACTGGTCTTTCGGGTGAGACTTGAAAACGCGTCCCTATATGCTCAATTCATTTCAAACCTCGCCTAGGGTTTGTGGAATAGGAGTTAGAACATCAGACTTTCAATCCAGACGTTGTGGGTTCAAACCTCGCATTAGGCATAAAAAAATACTCGCATAGTATTTCCATCCTGCTGGTCTTTTGGATGAGACTTGAAACTGAGGTCCCGACCCTAAATGACCTTAGCTGTTGCTGGGATGTTATTGATTTTTTTTCGAAAAAAAAACAACAACAATTTTGCCATATGATCGACACTGGTCGCAAAACCCATGAGCCCCATTTCTCCTGTCACAGCCAAATATTAGAGACGTTGAAGCAGCAGCGGGTGATTCTGATGAAGCAGATGAAGGAGGACTCGGACAAATACAGGAAACTATGGCAACAGAAGGACAAGGGGATCCTACGTCTACAGCAGAAGGTGGGTCGGTGATTCTGTCTCTCCCACGCTTGATGGAAAGTGAGACAGCCGTGACAATTCCCAGAGCTCCAGATAAGCTTTGTGTCTAAAGAGTATTGTACCCCCTGAGTGGTAATTTATTACAGTATTTCCACTATTCAATTTGAAAATCAATGCGTATTTTCACATTGCTGTGAGTATTTCGTACTCCCACTTTTGATAATCAATGCGTATTCAGCTAAAATAAGTGTGTAAATACGCCAATACGAACCTTATCTGGAGTATGAATTCTGCTGGCGTAGTAGTGGACAATTCCGTCCAAATGTTTATTGAATATTTCCTGACCTGTTAGTCGGATCATTCAATCAATACCTAACTTCTTCAATAGCTTCCTCACATTGGTGTACAAAACAACAGAAAAAGGTCCAAGTTAATAAATGTTGTGTGTCTTTCAACAAACTTTTTCACATTTGCAGAAAGAATGGCAACTTTCACATTTTAGGATTTAATGGCTGTCTTTTCAAATGACTAGGTAAACAGACCACCATTTCACATTTTTGGACCAGCTTATAACATTGTCAAAATTGACAATTTTGACGTCGGCGTATTAATTGTTTCTTTGCCGGAAATGACGTCAAAACGTGACGTCAATTATATCTCGCGAACGTCTCGGAGCATATTGTTCCTTCAAGGAAATAAATCGCTCCAGAATCACGGTAAATCACTGGGTAGCATTTAGAACAGTACTACCCCAAGTATGTTCCTGTCTGTTTAGTATCTGACGTTGAATGGCCGTAAACCCACAATCAGTAAATTTTTATCAAAGTGGGGCACATCTGAGCTCCAGATAAGTTTTGTGTCTTAAGAGTATTATACCTCCAGATTTCTAATTCAATGCATCTTTTACTTTTACAAATGTATTATTGATTTTATTCTGTATTAAATAGGGAACAAATGATAAAAACAAATAAAGCACATTTAAAAATGCACTTATTTGGGTTGCTTTTTAGCTCACCTGAGCGAAGTTACAAAATTGTTAAAATGACGTCATTACGTAATCCAACGCCGTCTAAAAATAGCACAAATTCTTCAAAGATCTTCTCAAGAACCGCCAACCGGATTTCGACAAAACTTGGTAGGAATGATCAAGTACAATGCTCTTTCAAAGTTGTTAAATTGGTGACCCCGGGGTCAAAAATGGGCGTGGCCCGTGGGGTCAAATTGGGATCAAATTTTATTTTTGACCGAATATGGTCATGTCTATATCAAATCGAAGGTATCAAAGAGGTGATCGCTCTGGTACATTTTTTTGTCGAAATTGGATGGCATGTCATCCAAGATGGTCGCCGAAAGGTCAAAAGGTCGTTCTTTTATTAGAGATTTCAAAATTCTTCTTCACACGAACCGCTTGGCCCATGGCGGCCAAACTTCACAGTTATGGTCCATGGGTGAAGCCTGTTCAGATTTGTTAAAACAGAGGTCATCGTTAATCCAAGATGGCCGCTGTCTAAAAATAGCACAAATTCTTAAAAAATCTTCTTCTGAACAGCCAGCCGGATTTCGACGAAACTTGGTAGGAATGATCGATGTAGAATGCTCTTTGAAAGGTGTTAAAATGTGACCCCCAGGTCAAAAATGGGCGTGGCCCTTGGGGTCAAATTTTATTTTATTTTTGACCGAATATGCTCACGTCATATATCAAATTGAAGGTATCGATGAGGCGATTGCTCTGGTGCAATATTTGCTGGCCAAACTTCATAAGTTAAGATCCTTGGGTGAAGCATTTTCAGATTTCATAAAATGAGAGTCATCGCTTAATCCAAGATGACCGCCATCTAAAAATAGCACTATTTTTTTTAAAACACATGAACTTGATGTCACATTCTCCTCTGGTGTTCATGGAGTCAGGTGAGTGAATTAGGGCCATCATGGCCCTCTTGTTTGGCATTTCTCCAGTCACAGCCACAGATGACAATTTGTTGCCTGTCAAGAGTCTTATTCCGTTAATTTGCAGGTAAATACCTGGAAATGTCTGTTTCCATCTTGCAACTGGAGACTGGCAGGCTATGTGTATCTTAACTAACCCTTACTACACTGAATTCAATTGTCCGTCGGAAATGTTTTATTAGCTCACCTGCAATAAGCATAATAAGTGCAGAAGAGCTTATGGCATACCATCCACGGCGGCGTCCACAAACTTAACGTTCGGGTAAATGTCTTATAACTTCTGTTTCCTTTCATGGAACCTTGATATTTCATACATGCATTCCTCAGATGACCCTCTATCATGACCCACCACCCAACCCTTACCCCAAGGTCAAGGTCACAAACTTAGCACATTCATAAATTTAACGTTGGGGTAAATGTCTTGTAACATCTGTTTCCTTTCATGGAACGCCTTGATATTTCATACATGCATTCCTCAGATGACCATCTATCGTGCTGTAGCAAATCCACGACCCACCACCCAACCCTTACCCAAGGCCAAGGTCACAAACTTAGCATGTTCATAAATTTAACGTTGGTCACGGGTTTTGTTTGGTCAGCTTGAAGGGTAAAAACAAATAATTTGGAAATAACATGGCCATTGTGACCGATAATGACCTAACATAGAAAAGAAATTCGGTCCAGAAATTGCCATGATATTAACAAATTTGTCATTGTTTATTTGGGGATGACATCATGCCATGACGTTGTGCCGTTTCGCGCCATATTTCTACGATGTTATACAGTGCAGTCTGCGTTTTTGTTCCACCGTAGACAACACTTGCAAACTCAACGCGAACACAACGCGAACGCAACGGTTTGCTGTAGCGTTGTATACGTTCTTTAAACGTATAATACGTTTCGTACACGTGTAATACACATTGTCAAACTGTTTAGTTTAAAAGTGTTGTATACGTTGTTTAAACGTATAATACGGTTCGTACACGTGTAATACACATTGTCAAACCGTTTTAAAGCGTGTAATACGTTTAGCTTCAAGGCGTATAACACGCTTTGGCGTATACATATGTAGCGAGGTGAAAGCGTCGAAACGTGTACAACGCTTTACCTGGAAGCGTGTAGCTATATGAAAGCGTTGAAACGTGTACAACGGTTACACGTTTTAACGCGAATACCTGTTCGGCCCCGATCGCTTCGAGGCGGCCTTGTTTCGTCCCTTTTTAAAATATCGCGAATACATGTACCTGTTCGGCCTGGATCGTTTACAGGCGGATCGTTTCGCACTTACATGTACCACCATTCCGCACATGCGAATTATTGTAAGGCAGACTCATTTCGCCCCTGATATGGAAAATGAATTATACGGGTGTAAACAACAATACATTGCAGCTCCATTATAACGCGATGGTCGGGGTACGTTGTATAGTGCTCGCGATAGACAGACGCTTATTACAATGTATAATGCTCGCGATCAACAGGCGCTTAAAAGGATTAATTGTTAATAAATAATGGTCACGTGTCCTGCCTATTCATGCGGACGATTAGCTGTTGATACGTGCATAATCCCACCGAAATTCCGCATGAACTCTGAATTTTGTGTCAACTTTTCAACACCATTTACGGAAAATATTTTCGAAATCAGTATCGGCGGAAACAATGGCGAACTAGATCCTGCGTATAATCCAGTGTTTTTTTTGTAATCCATTCCTTTCGGATACACATTTACGGGTATGAAATTATTAAATAATTTATTTTTATTTTTGTTATTTCTCAATGAAAGTATACGTTGTGACCACTCATTTGAACCGTCTCAACGAGACGGTTTAAATGGTGCTCGCGGCATATACTTCTGAGGGTTGCATAGAAGGAAAATATTTCCCGCAAACATAATCGTATCCTCAGCATGAAATGGGTTACTGCATGATTGCCCCATGAGTCACACGTTCGCGACGTCTGCGGAACATCAAAGGGCGTGTTGACCAATCAGTAACATTTCAAAACATAGCCTAAAGGAGTGGTCACGACGCATTTCTCGTGCTGAATGATGTCATACAATAGGCACCTGTTAGTTGCCAGGGCTTAGTGTTATCGATATTTTTGCACAAAGCGACACACAAATCTCGTTTGTGTAATATCACAGGTTGAAGTAACGGACCGAGGTCTATAAATACATTAAATATGCCTAAAATCTTCAATTAATGAAGAAAAATATAATATTTTTTTTATTTTACACCCTCAATATAAAAATTAATTTTGTTTCTTCATTCATTGATGCTTTTAGGCATATTTAATGTATTTGTAGACCTCAGAAATGGCGAATCTAGGAACTCTCGTATCTTTACGCTGAAGCCAGTCTATTTCAGTCACTAATCCGCTATACACCTCTCCCACGCGTGTGTTAAGAAAAATCGATATATTGAGAAACTGAATACACAGCGAGCTGCACACTGGTTTAACAGGGATATGGCCCGCGGATATGTGTCATAAATTACTTGGTCAAAACCGGTAAATTTACAAGGTTTATAGCGAAATAGCAGCCGACTGGCAATTTTTCTCGGACCGATTTTTAAGACTAGTTTTCAAATCTCAATCGGTCTGAGAGTTCAAAAATCGGTCCAGAACCGGAAAACTGAAAATTTTAGAAGAACCCTGCAGTCTAGAAGTATATATACATGTACACACACGAACAACGATCTGAGCTGCTGCGCATCTCTACGTGATACACGGTTGGCATAACCGCCAAAACGTGTAATGCTTAAAACCCGTGGAAACGTGTTATACGTATAACACGGTTTCATCTGTACGGTGCTGTGTACATGTAGAAGCGTGTAACCGTTCGTCAAAGAAAGCGTTAAATCGTTTAATCGGTTTTACCTTAGCGTTGTATACGTTTACAACCGTTGTATACGTTTACAACCGTTGTACACGGATTACACGCTTTTGAAACTCAATGCGTTGTTTACAACCGTTGTATACGTTTACAACCGTTGTACACGGATTACACACTTTTGAAACTCAATGCGTTGAACACGGTTTGCTCGACTTTCGCGCATGCGCAAGAGTGGGGAAACGCAACGCATGGCCGAAAACGTATTACACGTAGACGACACACGGTTTGAAACGCAACTAACGGAAACTCCGCGGATACGCAACGCACAACACGTATAAACCCGGAACATTTTGACAGAAACAACTGTACACGTATTAATAGACTTATAACACTGAATATAATATAAAGACATCTGCTGATATGTGCCTCTGGTGAATACAGATTCAGACAGACAATATGACACCATGCCTGAAAGACACGCATGTTTTGCTACTATAAAATAAAAAGACATCTGGCTGTTTCTGATAATGTGCTCTGGTGAATACAGTTCAGACAGACAATATGACACCATGCTGAAGACACGCATGTTTTCTACTATAATATAAAGACATCTGCTGATATGTGCCTCTGGTGAATACAGATTCAGACAGACAATATGACACCATGCTGAAGACACGCATGTTTTCTACTATAATATAAAGACAATCTGCTGATATGTTGTCTGGGGGTGAATACAGATTCAGACAGACAATAGACACCATGTGAAGACACGCATGTTCACTATAATATAAAGACATCTGCTGATATGTGTCTGGTGAATACAGATTCAGACAGACAATATGACACCAGCTGAAGACCCTCGCAATGGTTGGTTCTACTATAATATAAAGACACTGCTGATATGTGTCTCTGGTGAATACAGATTCAGACAGACAATATGACACCATGCTGAAGACACGCATGTTTTCTACTATAATATAAAGACATCTGCTGATATGTGTGTCTGGTGAATACAGATTCAGACAGACAATATGACAACCATGCTGAAGACACACATGTTTTCTACTATAATATAAAACAAAGACATCTGCTGAATATGTGTCTCTGTGAATACAGATTCAGACAGACAATATGACACCATGCTGAAGACACGCATGTTTTCTACTATAATATAAAGACATCTGCTGATATGTGTCTCTGGTGAATACAGATATTCAGACAGACAATATGACACCAACTTGGAATCACACATGTTTTTCTACTATAAAATAAAAAAAGACATCTGCTGATATGTGTCTCTGGTGAATACAGGATTCAGACAGACAATATGACACCATGCTGAAGACATGTTTTTCTACTATAAAAAAAGACATCTGCTGATATGTGTTGGTGAATTCAGAATCAGCCGACAATATGACTACATGCTGAAGACACGCATGTTTTTCACTATTAATATAAAGACATCTGCGATATGTCTCAAGGTTATACAGATTCAGATGACAATATGACACCTTTGCTGAAGACCATGTTTTTACTATAATATAAAGACATCTGCTGATATGTGTCTCTGGTGAACAGATTTTTTTTTTTTTCCAGAAAACCGGAGATGCAGAGTAACTATTAATGTTAAACATGATAAGATCCTTTTAATAACTACAGAAATTAAGACACAAAAGTAAAAGCATGTTTTAACTATAAAAACCGGATAAAAAAGATGAAAAAAGTTAGGGAATTAAACAGGACTAACAAATGATCCACAGTGATAAAAAAACTTGGGAAATAAAAAATAAGACATGATAGGCGGATGTATTACAGACAAATATGACACCATGCTGAAGACACGCATGTTTTCTACTATAATATAAAGACATCTGCTGATATGTGTCTGGTGAATACAGATTCAGACGGACAATATGACACCATGCTGAAGACACACATGTTTTCTACTATAATATAAAGACATCTGCTGATATGTGTCTGGTGAATACAGATTCAGACAGACAATATGACACTTGCTGAAAGGGACACGCATGTTTTTACTATAATCTAAAGACATCTGTGATATGTGTCTCTGGTGAATACAGTTCAGACAGACAATATGACACCCTGTGAAGACACGCATGTTATTACTTAATATAAAGATCATTGCTGATATGTGTCGGGTGAATATCTGATTCAGACAGTCATATGACACCATGCTGAAGGACACGCATGTTTTCTACTATAATATAAAGACATTGATGATATGTGTCTATGGTGAATACGATTCAGACAGACAATATGAACACCATGCTGAAGACACGCATGTTTTCTATAATATAAAGACATCTGCTGATATGTGCTCTGGGTGAATACAGATTAGACAGACAATATGACACCATGCTGAAGACGCATGTTTTCTACTATAATATAAAGACATTCCCCTGCTGATATGTGTCTCTGGTGAATACAGATTCAGACAGACATCTGACACCATGCTGAAGACACACATGTTTTTCTACTATAATATAAAGACATCTGCTGATATGTGTCTGGTGAATACAGATTCAGACAGACAATATGTGACACCATGCTGAAGACTCACATGTTTTCTACTATATATAAAGACATGCTGTGATATGTGTCTCTGGTGGAAGACAGATTCAGACAGACATATGACACCATGATGATGACACGCAATGTTTTCTACTATAATTATAAAGACATCTGCTGATATGTGTCTCTGGTGAATAAGATTCGACAGACAATATGACACCATGTGAAGACACGGCATGTTTTTCTACTTAATATAAAGACATCTGTCTTGATATGTGTCTCTGGAGTATACGGAAGTTTCAGACAGACAATATGACACCATGCTGAAGACACGCATGTTTTCTACTATAAATATAGATGACATACTGCTGATAGTGAATGTTGTCTGGAAGAATACAGATTCAGACGGACAATATGACACCATGCTGAACCACACACATGTTTTCTACTATAATATAAAGACATCTGCTGATATGTCTCTGGTGATACCAGATTCAGACAGACAATATGACACCATGCTGAAGACACGCATGTTTTCTACTATAATATAAAGACATCTGCTGATATGTGTCTCTGGTGAATACAGATTCAGACAGACAATATGACACCATGCTGAAGACACGTGTGTTTTCTACTTTATATAAAAAATAAAGACATGCTGATATGTGTCTGGTGAATACAGATTCAGACAGACAATATGACACCTGCTGAAGCACACATGTTTTCTACTATATATAATATTATAAGACATCTGCTGATATGTGTCTGGAGGTGAATACAGATTCAGACAGAAACATATGACACCATGCTGAAACACACGCATGTTTTTCTACTATAATATAAAGACATCTGCTGATGTGTCTGGTGAATACAGATTCAGATCAGACACTATGACACATGCTGAAGACACACATGTTTTTCTAACTATAATAATAAAGACATCTGCTGATATGTCTCTGGTGAATACAGATTCAGACAAGACATTCTGACACCATGCTGAATGACAACCGCATGTTTTTCTACTATAATATAAAGACATCTGCTGATATGTAATGTCTGGTGAATACAGATTCAGACGGACAATATGACACCATGCTGAAGACACATGTTTTTCTCTCTTATTTAAAGTCTTTGCTGATATGTGTTGGTGAATACAGATTCAGCCAGACAATGAACCATGCTGAAGAACACGGCATGTTTTCTACTTAATAATAAAAGACATCTGCCTGATATTGTGTCTTGGTGAATACAGATTCCAGACAGACAATATGACACCATGCTGAAGACACGCATGTTTTTCTAACTATAATATAAAGACATCTGCTGATATGTGTTCTCTGGTGAAACAGATTCAGACAGACAATATGACACCATGAACTGAAGACACGCATGTTTTCTCTAATAATATAAAGACACTCTGCTGATGTGTCTCTTGGTGAATACAGATTCAGACAGACAATATGACCCCATGCTGAAGACACGCATGTTTTTACTATAAATATAAAGACATCTGCTGATATGTGCCTCTGGTGAATACAGATTCAGAACAGACAATATGACACCTGCTGAAAGACTACACATGTTTATCTACTATAATATAAAGGACATCTGCTGATATGATGTTCTGGGGGAATACAGATTCAGACAGACAAATATGACACCATGCTGAGTTCGCGATGTTTTCTACTATAATATAAAGACATTCTGCTGATATTGTGTCTCTGTGTGAATACAGATTCAGACAGACAATATGACACCCATGTGAACCACACACATGTTTTTCTACTATATTATAAAGACATCTGCTGATCTGTATCTCTGGTGAATACAGATTCAGACAGACAATATGACACCATGCTGAAGACACGGATGTTTTTTCTACTAAATATATAAACAGATTTTCATGCTGATATGTGTCTCTGGTGAATACAGATTCAGACAGACAATATGACACCATGCTGAACACACGCATGTTTTCTAACTTATATATTAAAGACATCTGCTGATATGTGCCTCTGGTGAATACAGATTCGTGACAGACCCAATATGACTCATGCTGATAGACACACCATGTTTTTTTACTATATATAAAGACATCTGCAGATCTGTGTGTCTGGTGAATACAGATTCAAGACAGACAATATGACACCATGCTGAAGACACGCTGTTTTTTCTTACTATATATAAAGACATCTGCTGTTATGTGTTTGGTGAATACAAGATTCGACGACAATATGACATGCTGAAGACCGCCAATGTTTTCTATATAATATAAAGACCATGCTGATAGTGCTCTGAGTGAATACAGATTCAGATGGACTAAATATGACACTCATTGCTGAAGGACACATGTTTTCTACTATAATAAATAAGACATGCTGAATATTGGTTGTTGGTGTAATACAGATTCAGACAAGGGACAATATGTCACATGCTGAAGAACACGCAATGTTTTTAAAACTATAATAAATATAAAGACATTTGCTGATAGTGTTGGTGGAATACAGATTCAGACGGACAAAATGACACCATGCTGAGACTAACACATGTTTTTTCTAACTATAATATTAAGACATCTGCTGATATGTGTCTCTGGTGAATACAGATTCAGACGGACAATATGACACATGCTGAACACACACATGTTTTCTACTATAAATATAAAGACATTGCTGATATTGTCTCTGGTGAATACAGATTAGACGGACAATATGAACAGCTGAGAACACGCATGTCACTTTTATATATAAAGACATCTGCTGATATGTTGTCTCTGTGAACAGATCCAAGACGACTATGACACCATGCTGAACACACCATGTCTAGAAATTGCGAAACAGAACACAAGCAGACACACAATCTTTTCTACTAGAATATAAAGGACAAATTTCTGCTGATATTGTGTTCCTGTGAAATACAATTCAGACAGACAATATGAACACCAGGTGCAGAACGACACACTTTTTTCTACAAAATAAAATCAAGACATCTGCTGATATGTGTCCTGGTGAATACAAGATTGCAGACAGACATTATGGAACACCATGCTGAACACACGCATGTTTTTCTACCTATAAATAAAAAAGACATCTGCTGAAAATGTGTTCTGGGAATAAACAGATTCAGACGGACAATATGAACACCATGCTGAAGACACGCCAATGTTTTCTAAACTATAATATAAAAGACATCTGGCCCCTGATATGTGTCTGGAGTGAAAACAGATTCAGGCAGACAATTATGACAACCCATGCTGAAACAACACGCATTTTTCTAACTAAATATAAAGACAATCCATCTGATATGTGACCTCTGGTGAATACAGAATTCAACGGACAATAATGACACCATGCTGAAGACAACGCATGTTTTCTACTAAAATAATAAATAAAGACATCTGCTGATATTGTTCTGGTGAAATACTGATTCAGACAGGACAATATGACAACCATGCTTGAAGAAACGCAATTTTACGTACTATGTTTATAAAGACAAGCTGCTGATAATGAGTCCTCTGGTGAAATACAGATTCCAGACGGACAATAGACACCATGCTGAAAACACCACGCATGTTTGTTCTACTATAATAAAAAAGACAACTGCTGATATGTGCCTCTGGTTGAATAACAGACTTCAGACAGACAATATGACACCCATGCTGAAAGACAACGCATGTTTTCCTACTATAATAATTAAAAAGAACATCCGCTGAATGTGTCTGGTGAATAATAGATTCAACGGACAAAATGACCCACATGCTTTGAAGAACACGCATGTTTTCTACTAAATATAAAAGAACAACATCTGCTGATTGTGTCTGGTGAATACAGAATCGAACGGACAATTAATGACACCATGCTAAGGAACACACACGTTTTCTAAACTAAAATAAAGACATCTGCTTGATTTGTGGTCTTGGTGAAATACAATTCAGACAACCGACAATATGACCACCATGCGAAGACACGCAATTTTTCTAACTAATAAAAATAAAGAACATCCTGCTGATATGTGGTCCCCTGGTGCAATACAGATTTCAAGAACACGGACAATATGACACCATGCTGGGAAGACACAAACAGTTATTCCTCTATAATATAAAGACATCTGCTGATATGTTTTGTCTGGTGGATACAGATTCAGACAGACCATAATGACACCCTGGGCTGAAAAGACACACATTTTTTCAACTATATATAAAGACATCTGCTGATATGTTCCTCTGGTGAATACAGATTCCAGGACAGAAAACAATATTTGACACCATGCTGAACACACGGCATGTTTTCTAACTATAATATAAAGAAACCATCTCTGATATGTGTCTCTGGTGAATACTGATTCAAGACGGACAATATGACACCATTTTGCCCAGAAGACTACGCTGTTTTCTAACTAATAATAAATAAAGACATCTGCTGAAATATGGTGGTCTGGTGAATACAAGATTCAGAACAAGACAAATATGACACCAAGCTGAAGACACGCATGTTTTGCTACTATAAATATAAAAGACATCTGCTGATATTGTCTCTGGGAATACAGATACAGACGACAATATGGACACCATGCTGAAGACACGCACAGTTTTCTACTATAATATAAAGACATCTGGCTGATTATGGTGTCTGGTGAATACAATTCAGACAGGACAATATAGACACCATGCTGAAGACACCGCATTTTTTTGTTTTTCCTACTACTAAAATATAAAGACAAATCTGTCTGATAAGTGTCCTGGTGAATACAGATTCAAGACGGACCATATGACAACCTGGCTGAAGATACACATGTTTTCTACTATAAAATAAAGACCATCTGCTGATCATGTGTCCTCCTGGTGAATACAGATTCAGACGGACAATATGACACCAACGCCTTTTGGAAGACACGCCATGTTTTCTCTACTATAATATAAAGACATCTGCTGGATCTGTGTCTCTGGTGAATACAATTCAGACTGACAATATGACACCATGCCTGGAACACACACATGTTTTCAACAAGAATATATAGACATCTGCTGATTGATGTTTCTGGTGAAATACAGGATTCAAGGACAGACAATATGACACCATGCTGAAGACACACATGTTTTCAACTATAATAGTAAAGAACATCAGCTGATATTGTTTGTCTGGTGAATACAATTCAGACATAACAATATGACACCATCTGAAACACACGCAAGTTTTCTACTAAAATATAAAATACATCTGCTGATAAGTTCTCGGGTGAATACAGATTCATACGGGACAAATATGAAAACACCATGCTGAAGACAAAAACGCATTTGTTTTCTACAATAATATACAGACAATCTGCTGAGATGTGTTCTGGTGAATACAGATTCAGACAGACCAATTATGACACCATGCTGAACACACGCATGTTTTCCTACTAAATAATAAAGGACATCAAATTGCTGATATGTGTCTTCTGGTTGAATACAGGGATTCAGACGGACAATAATGACACCATGCTGAAACACACGCATGTTTTCTACTATAATATAAAGGACATCTGCTGAAAGGTGGTCTGGTGAAATACAGATTCATACAGACAATATGACAACCATGGCTGAAGACACGCAAGTTTTCTACTATAATAAAAAGACCCCAACTGCTGAATGTGTCTCTGGGGAATACAGATACAAGACGGACAAATTTTTGACAACCATGCTGACACACGCAAGTTAATCTTAAACTAATAATATAAAGACATCTGCTGAATGTGTCTCTGGTGAATACAGATTCAGACAGACAATATGACACCATTGGCTGAAAGACAAACCGCATTGTTTTCTAACTATAATATAAAGACATTCTGCTGATATGTTCTGGTGAATACCAGATTCAGACCGGAACAATATGGACACCATGCTGAAGACACGCATGTTTTTCTACAAAAATATAAAAAACATCTGCTGATAAATTTGTCCTTGTGAATAGCAGATTCAAAGGACAATAAGACACCATGGCTAGAAGACACACATTTTTTCTACTATAATATAAAGACATTCTGCTGATATTGCCTGGTAATACAGAAAATTATCAGACAGACAATACGGAACACCATCGCAGAAGACACCCATGTTTTCTACAATAAATAAAAGCCAACGCTGATATTTTGGGGGTCTGGTGAATACAGATTCAACGGACAATAATACCACCCAATGCTGAAGACACACATGTTTTCTACTATAATATAAAGACATCTGCTGATATGTGTCTGGTGAATACGATTCAGACAGGGACAATTATGACACCTGGCTGAAGACACCATGTTTTCTAACTATAATAAAAAGACATTTCTGCTGATATGTGCCTCTGGATGAATACAGATTCAAAGATGGACCAATATGACACCATGCTGAACACACACATGTTTTTCTACTATAATATAAAGACATCTGCTGATATGTGCCTCTGGTTGAATAAAGATTACAAGTCAGGTACCAATTATGACACCATGCTGAAAGACACGCAATGTTTTCTACTATAAATATAAAGAATCTGCTTTGATTTGTGTCTGAGTGAATACAGATTTCAGACAGGGACAATTAATGTCACCCATTGCTGAATGGACATACGCATGTTTTCTTTTACTATAATATTTAAAGACATCCTGCTGATTATGTGACCTTCATGGTGAATTACTGATTACAGTCGGACAATATTGACATCCATGCTGAAGAACACACATGTTTTTTCTACTTATAATAAATAAAAGAAACATCTGCTGATATGTGTAGTCTGGTGAAATACAGATTTCCAAGACTGACTAATATGACACCATTCTGAATGAACAGCCATGTTTTCTACTATAATATAAAGACATTCTGCTTGATATTGAGTCTGGTGAAATCATTTCAGGGATCGGAGCGGAAAATTATGAACTCCACCATGGCTGAAGATACGACAAATGTTTTTCTAACTTTAAATATAAAAGGTCATCTTGCTGATATTTGTGTTTCTGGTGAATACAGATTTCAGACGGACATTTATGACACCATGCTGAAGACACGCCATTGTTTTGTACTATTAATATAAAGACATCTCGCTGATATTAGGTGTCTTGGTGAATACAGATTCAGACAGGAAACAATACTGTCAACCAATGACTGAATTACTAACGCATTGTTTTTCTACTATAATATAAAGACATCTGCTGATTTATGTGGTCTCTGGTGAATACAGATTCAGACAGGACAATATGACTCACCATAGCTGTAAGAACTCATACAATGTTTTTCTACTAAATATTTTAAATGACATCTGCTGAATATGTGTCTGGTGAATACAGATTCAAGACAGACAATATGAACACCAATGCTGGAAGACACGCATGTTTTTCTACTTTTATTAATATAAAGGACATGGGTGCTGATATGGTTGCCCCCTCTGGTGAATACCGATACCAGGTACAGACAATTTTAAGCCACCATGCGAACACACGCAGTTTTCTACTAGTAAATTAAAGAAGGATTCTGCTGAATATGTGTCTGGTGAATACCAATTCAGACGGACAATATGAAGTAACCATGCTTAAACCCCATTTGTTTTCTAACTCTTTAATATTAAAAGACAACTGCTGGATGGTTTTGTGTTTGGTGGTCGGGAATAAACAGATTTCTGAACAGACAATTATGACTCACCTTGCTGAACCACAGCCATGTTTTTCACTATAATATAAAGGACATCTGCTGATATGTTGTCTCTGGGTGAAATTAACAGATTCAGACGGAACCAATATATCAAAGACACCATGCTGAAGGAAACACGCCATAGTTTTCAATACTATAATAATAAAGAACAATCTGCTGTTATGTTGTCTGTGTGAATACAGAATTCAGACAGAAACAAATATGACACCATGCTGAAGACACTCATGTTTTTCTACTAATAAATATAAAGACATCTGCTGATATGTGTCTCTGGTCGAATACAGATTCAGAACGGACAATATGACACCATTGCTGAAGACACGCCTGTTTTCTACTATAATTATAAAGACATTGCTGCATAAATGTGTCTCTGGTGAATACGATTCAGACAGGACAAATTCATGACACCATGCTGAAGACACGCATGTTTTCTACTATAATATAAACGACTTTTCTGCTGATATGTGTCTTGGGTTGGAATACAGATTCAGACAGGACAATATTGACACCATGTGAAGAACGCATGTTTTTCTTAACTATAATTATAATGGACATCTGTCTGATATATAGTGTCCTGGTGAATACAGTTTTCTTTCAAGACGGACTATAATGACACAAGCTGAAAGGACATACATGTTTTTACTGTATTATAAAGAATCTGTATATGTGTCTTTGGTGGAATACAGATTTCAGACAGCAATATGACAACCCATGTGCAGACACGCATGTTTTTACTATTAATATTAAAGACAATTGCTGATATGTGTTGTGTGAATACTAGATTCAACGGACGGGACATTTGGACACATTTTTGCTGAAGACAACACATTGTTTTCTACTAATATTAAAGGAATCTGCTGATATGTGCCTCTGGGTGATGAATAACAGATTTCAGACAGACAATTATGACACCATGCTGAAGGATCACGCATTGTTTTCTACTATAATATTAAAGAACATCTGCTGATATGTGCCCTTCTGGTGAATTACAGATTTCAGGCATGGACCAAATATGACACCAATTGCTGAACACAACGCATTGTTTTTCTTACTTAATATAAATAAAAGTACATCTGCTGATATGTGGTCCTCTGGTGAATACAGAATTCAGACCAGGGACAATATGACACCATGCTGAAGACAAGCCATGTTTTCTTACTATAATATAAAGACATTCTGCTGTATGTGTCTTGGTGAATACTTGAATTCAGACTAAAGACAATCTCGACACCCCTGCTTGAACTCACGCTTGTTTTTCTACTCTAATATAAAGGAACAATGTGAATATGTGTCTTGGGTGAATTCAGATTCAGACTGGACAATTATGACACCCATGGCTGAAGGACACAGCATGATTTTCTTCACTTTAATATATAAGACATTCTGCTGATATGTCGTTCTGGTGAATACTGGATTCAGAACAGCAATATGACACCAAGCTTTGAAGACCAGCATGGGTTTTCTACTAAATAATATAAAGACATCCTGATGATATGTGTCTCTGGTGAATACAGATTACGACGGACCCAATTATGGACAACCTTTTCGCTGAAACACTCGCATGTTTTCTAACTATTAAAATATAAAGACATGTTTAGATTGCTGATATGTGTGTCTGGTGAATATACAGATTCAGACAGACCAAATATGACACCATGCTGAAAGAAACACGCATGGTTTTCTATATAATAATTAAAGGAACATCTGCTGTATTTATGTGGTCTGGTGTATACAGATTCAGGACCGGGACAATATGGACACCATGCTTGAAGACACGCGATGTTTTTCTCTATAATATAAAGACATCTGCTGATATGTTGCCTCTGGTGAATACAGATTTCAGACGGACAATATCGACACCATGCTGAAGACACACATGATTTTTCTTACTATAATTATAAAAGACATCTGGCTGATATGTGTTCTTGGTGTGAATTACAGATTCAGACAGGACAATAATGGACACCATGCTGAATGGGACACGGCATGTTTTCTACTATAATATAAAGACATCTGCTGATATGTGTTGGTTGGTGAATACAGATTCAGACGGGACAATCATGTCACATTGCTGAAGAACTCACATGTTTTCTACTATAATATAAAGGGTTACATTTCTTGCTGGATAATGTGTCTGGTGGTAAATACAGTATTCAGGACAGACAATATGGACCAACCATGCTGAAGACACATGTTTTTCTACTATTAATTATAAAGACATCTGCTGATATGGTGTCTGGTGGAATACAGATTCAGACAGACAAATTATGACACCATGCTGAGGACACTTGGGTTTTTGGGGGGGGGTAAAAAAAAAAACCCCCCTATATTATTAAAGACCCATCTGCTGATATGTTTTGTCTGGTGTATACTAGATTCAATCGGACAATAAATGACTCCATGCTTAAGACACACATGTTTTCTTCTATAATGTAAAGACCATCTGCTGGATATGTGGTTCTGGTGAATACAGATTCAGGACAGGACCAATATGAAACCACCATGCTGAATCACACGCATGTTTTCTACTATAATTATAAACGGAACATCTGCTTGATATGTTGCCTCTTTGGTGAATAACAGATTCAGACAGGAAATAATTTGGACCACCATGCTGAAAGACACGCATGTTTTCTTACTTAATAATATAAAGACATCTGCTGATATGTGTCTCTGGTGGGAATACAGATTCAGACGGACAATATGAACAACCATGCGAAGAACACGCTTGTTTTCTATATAATATAAAGACATCCTGCTGATTGTGTCTGGTGAATACAGATTCCAAAGACAGGACCCCAATATGACACCTTTTGCTGAACAAACGCATGTTTTCATAACTATAATATAAAGAACATCTGCTGATTATGTGTCTTTTTTCTTGGGTGAATACAGATTCAGACGGTCACCAATATGACACCATGCTGAAAGACACGCATGTTTTCTACTATAATTATAAAGTACTTGCTGCTGATTTGTGTCTGGGCGTGAATAACTGATTCAGACAGAAACAATAATCGACCACCATGCTGAAGACACGGCATGTTTTCTTACTATAATATAAAGGACATCTGCTGTATTTGGTGTTGTCTGGTGAATTACATATTTCAGACGGACAATATGACCCCACCATGCTGAACACACGCAAGTTGTTTTCTATCTATAATATAAAAGCAATACTGCTGATATGTGTCTCTGGTGACATTCACAGATTCTGACAGACAATATGACACCATGCTGAAGGACACGCATGTTTTGTTTTCTACTATAATATAAAAGAAACATCTGCTGATTATGTGTCATGGTGAATACAGAGTTCAGACAGGACAATATTGACACCATGCTGAATCCGACACGCATGTTTTTCTTACTATCAATAATAAAGACATCTGTGATATGTGTCTGGTGAATACTGATTCAGGAACGGACAATATGACACCATGCTGAAGCCACACACTGTTTTCTACTATAATTTTATAAAGACATCTGGCTTGATTTATGTGTCTGGTGAATTACAGATTCAGGACTGACAATTTATGACTCCATGCTGAAGACACGCATGTTTTTCTATATAATAAAAAATAAAGAAACATCTGCTGATATGTGTCTGGTGAATACATATTTCAGGGACGGACAATTATGGACACCATGCTGAAGGGAACACACATGTTTTCATACTATAATATAAAGACATTCTGCCTGATATGTGGTCTGGTTGAATACAGATTCAGACCAGACAATATGACTCCAGCCATGCTGAAGACACACATTGTTTTCTACTAAATAAAATAAAGACATTCTGCTGATATGTGCCTTCTGGTGAATACAGAATTTCAGACAGGACAATATGGGACACCATGCTGTAACACACGCATGGTTTTCTACCTTAATAATCTAAGACATCTGCTGATTATGTGTCTCTGGTGAATACTGGATTCAGACAGTCAATATGACCACCATGCTGAAGACACGCTATGTTTTCTTAAACTATAATATAAATAAAGACATCTTGCTGGATTATGTGTCTCTGGTGAATAACAGATTCAGACAGGGACAATATGACACCATGCTGAAGAACACGCATGTTTTTCTACTATAATATAAAGACATATCTGCTGATATGTGTTCTGGTGAATACAGATTCAGACGGACGGAATAATTGACACCCATGCTGAAGACTCGCATGTTTTTTCTACTCTAATTATAAAGAACATCTGCCTGGGATTTGTGCCTGCCTTTGGTGTGAATTACAGATTCAGACAGACTAATTTATGGACCACCATGCTGAAGACACGGCATGTTTTGTCTACTATCTAATTATAAAGACCATCCTGCTGCAGATATGGTGTCTGGTGAATAACAGATTTCAGACGGGACAATATGACACCATGCTGAAGAACACGCATGTTTTCTAACTATTAATATAAAAGACATTCTGCTGATATGTGTCTCTGGTGAAGAATACAGATTCAGACAGACAATATGGACAACCATGCTGAAGGACACGCATGTTTTCTTACTATAACTATAAAGGACATTCTGCTGATATGTGTTCTGGTGAATAACTAGATTCAGACGGACAATATGACACCCATGCTGAAGACACGCATCGTTTTCTTACTATAATATAAAGACATTCTGCTGATTATGTGTCTCTGGTGAATACAGATTCAGACAGGGACAATATGACACCATGCTGAAGGGGGGGGGGGGGGAAAACCCTCGCATGTTTTTCTACTATAATTAAATAAAGACATTCTGCTGATTAAGTTTGTTCTCTGGTGAATTACAGATTCAAGACAGGACCAATATGGACACCATGGCTGAATGACCACGCATGTTTTCTACCTATAATATAAAGACATCTGCTGATATGTGTCTGGTGAATACAGATTCAGACGGACAATATGACACCATGCTGAAGACACGCATGTTTTCTCCTGGACAATAATGTTATGTTTATTTCTCACCAAAAGAATATGATGTTACCACTCAAGTCTCTTTTTACTCTAAACATTCGGACACAATTTATTCTGGGAACCACTGATAAATTCATAAATGGTTTCCCCTCAAGGGTGTCCCAATATTTAAGGTCGGTATGGTTGTACTGTTTCATCATACCACCAATGTTACCCAGTGTAGTGATAGTAAGGTCTGGATTGAAGATATTCATTTTCTGACAAATAATATATAAATGCCAATTTTCAATAATCAGGAAGTGACAAGAATGATATACAAATACAGTCAATCTCCCCGAACGGCCACCTCCCTACAACAACACCTCTCTGTAACAAATAATGTCTAGTGTAACAATTTCGCCTTGGCGAGTAGATTTTAACCGTACTAGAATCATAACAAATGGAATTTTCATTCTCTGAATAAAATGATGAAACCAGATTCAAACATGTCCAGTTTTTACTGAAATTTGTAAAAACCTTAAAATGACCCTAGCTGTTGACAGGCTGTGGAACACCATTAAATGAAATGTAAAAGATCAATCTGGCTTACACACAGAGTCCAACTGTATATGGCCGTATTGTTTAATTGATGTAGACCCTAAACCAATCAATCAGTTCCTACACAAATACGGATGACTCACATCCTGGAATTGCAGCGTAGTTCTCTTCTTTCAAACAATTTAAATTCTTCTGTCCCCATCACAACAGGTGAAATATTTGATTTGAACCTGTTCACCCGGCCTAAGATGACCTTAGCTGTTGACAGTCCGTTAAACACCATTAAATAAATAAGTAATACAGTAACATTGTTCTGGACTGATAGAGAAAGCAAACAATAGATATTGTCATAAATTGTATTTATTTTACCAACACAATTAAAATAAAACTTAAAATATCTATCCAACAATGATTTCTGATTCCTCTAAAGTGAGTTAGATTTTGGAACATACATAAATGAAATAACAGCCACCTAAAACTGAAATGTCCGTGTCATCGTGGTGTGCAGTGTTTGCCAGTAATTTCAGGTATTTAAAAAATCCCCCGTACCTGATTAATGGAATAGTGCAGAAATGAGCATGGAACTATCAATGTCAGATATTTTAGGGGTGAACATGTTAAACGTGAGCACAACCATGCACGACTTGCCGTGCTATTGTAGCAAATGTTGTCGCCATTGTTGTCATGGCAAGTCGCATATTGTCAGTGGAAAATAACTTCCAATGTTCACGAATGCAAATTATCACATATTTCCTCATTAACCCTATCAACACTACAGACTGCTTTCCCAATGTATGCAAACCGTTAGATCTAGATGATACGGCTCGTGACGAGCCGTCTCATCAGGATCTGCACTGTTTGTGGATATTTTCCGATATTCACCAAAAACTCGCCTTTTCTGATTACATGTAATAGATGGTTCAAAAGTATACGGAACAGTCCATACCAGTTTCCTAGGGATGAAAGTGTTGAATGCAAGTTTGGTTACATTTTCAGATGAACTGACCCAGTGTGATTATAGCTGACACAACGGGGGAAACACTACTGGGCAGTGAGGTGGAAGAGTTTGCAAACTCAGCATCGATTGGAGGCAGTTATTATTTACCGTGTACGCATTGTGAGACTTGATACATGGAGACTCAGTGAAAACATAAGTTCATGGTGTTTCATGGTGAGATTTTAAAACCGGGATCATCCTAATACCGGAATCCCGAACAGCGACCTGGTCTGGCCCTCGGGTACGTCGTTGGCATTCTTGTATGTGAGGGTTAAATCTGGTTGTACCCTTTGTATGAGTAATATGATTATTATTAATCCTATTACTTTTAGCGAAGGGGCCAAGTGACTTTGGTGTGGGAACTGTATGGACCTGGCACCAGGTCGGGTTATTCTAATTTCAGGGCTGAATATATTTGTGCTTTATGTAAATGTTCTGATTTTGGGATTTTCCCCCAATGCAGCAGGTTAAATTTGAGACCGACCCTGTTGGCCTTACTTGACCTTAGCTGTTGATAGGCCGTTAAACACCGGGTAAACAAACAAACCAACAAACCATCTCGGAGCTTAGCTGTTGTTGGGATGTTAAAACTGAAACCCGTTTGTTGTGTTGTCTAATACACAAGACCAGATAAGATGTGTTAATCTTATTATTTTAATAACTAAACATTCACTCAGACACGTACATACAATAATGATGTTACATAATTGAGACCCAGCAGACGACTGACCTTCTAGCCAGCACTGCAGGTTGTAAACAAAGCATCTCATTATTGAGAGGCGGGGCTAAAAATTGTGTGTTGTCTAATACACAAGACCAGATAAGATGTGTTAATCTTATTGTTTTAATAACTAAACATTCACTCAGACACGTACATACAATAATCATTATTATGATGTTACATCATTGAGACCCAGCAGACGACTGACCTTCAAGCCAGCACTGCAGGTTGTAAACAAAGCATCTCATTGGTTGAGAGGCGGGGCTTATACAATATATGGGGAACTGTAGTATAGTCTGTTTGAAGTGCGACATACCACTCCTCCCTTGTTTTAGAGATAAAAGTATCATCAGATAAACTGTTTGTATAGCAATTAAACGTCAACATGATGCTGATTTATGTTTCATTACTGAAATTGATATGTCAATGTAACTTGTATCAACTGCTCACATAACTGGGATTTTAATTAATCTTTCACCAGTTTCCTGTTTTCCATACACACCCTAGTGGTTAACTAAACACATGTTACATGTATCAAATTGTGTGTTGCTAAACTCCATGACTTGTTTCTAAACCAAATTGAAATTTATGCATTCAATTATTTTCTGACGTTAGAAAGTAACCTTGTATCGAATGTTTACAGATATACTGAACATAGAAACTTTGTCATGGTGCATGCATCTAACAATCTGCGTCCATGCTAAAATCTTAGCAGCATTAGGCATTATTTCTTAGCCTACGAACACACAGCTGCTATCATAGCTATATACGACACAAACACTCAGAAGACGCGTTCTCTCAGTCGATCAGATCTGCGCTGTCCTTCTGCTGGTCGTAAATCCGGATCAGCCGGCTCACCAGGATCTGCACTGTCTGCTCCCGTACATGTAGACAGAGTGATTGGTTTGAAATGTGACGCATCTCTGGTTATTGTCTTCTCACCGACACTGACTGTGACCATAGAGCCTTTTTTCTTGAGAACTGTCGCTGGTTCAGGGTTGTAATGTGAGGACAACTTGTTCTGTTTGCGTTGTTTGACTAACACTGTATCTCCAGGAGAAATTGTAGACTCGCGGGCACACCGCTTGTTGTCTGTGTACAGTTTAGCTTTGATTTTGGCGTCTGCATTTTGTTCACGAATTTGTGAATCATCTGGCTGTACAGTGAACTCTGGTAGTCTCGTTTTCATTTGACGTGAAAACAGAGCTTCAGCCGGGGAAACTTTTGTTGTCTGGTGTGGTGTGGCACGATAATTCCTCAGAAATTTGTTCATTTCCTGCTTGTAATTTCTGCCTTCGATTTTCGCGGCTTTAATGCATTTCTGTAATGGTTGCATGAATTTTTCTGCATGTCCATTGGCAATCGGGTGTAGAGGCGTTATTTTCCTGTGCCGGAAACCCAAATATTCTGCGAATTGACTGAATTCATGTGAATTAAATGGTGGACCATTGTCCGTTTTGCAAACAGTGGGAATTCCCATCATGGAGAACACATTGTCAAGACGTGGAATGACGGCTTTCGCGGAAGTTGACGTTAAAATCTCCAACACGGGGAATCGGCTATAATCGTCTAATATCACCATTATGTAGTCGCCGGATGGTATTGGACCGAAAAAGTCAATCGATATTTCATCCCATGGCCTGGTAGGTAGATCGCTAATTT
This sequence comes from Conchocele bisecta, assembly GCA_029237695.1. Classification (NCBI taxonomy): domain Eukaryota; kingdom Metazoa; phylum Mollusca; class Bivalvia; order Lucinida; family Thyasiridae; genus Conchocele; species Conchocele bisecta. Next base: position 30,092 of record JAQRGA010000323.1, on the reverse strand, counting down.
TTACAGGTTCAGGCGTGGTAATGGGCGTTATTGCAAGGCACGGAATACAGCTTTTACATGTTTTATCAACCAGATCGTCAATAGCAGGAAACCACACTTTTTCACGTAACAATGACTTGGTTTTCACGATCCCTTGGTGACCTTCGTGTGCAAGGTCAATCACCATTTGCTGTAATATTGTCGGAATCGCCAGTTTTGTTCCGCGCAAGAGTATATCTTGTCCTTCAATTACAGTGACTGTTAATTCGTCTTTCAGTCTGGCATATGTGTTATATGCAGAGTTTGCTTTACATTCTGATTTGTCCCACGTATTTGTCTTCACTGACGTGATAACTTGCTGTAGTGTTTTGTCCGTCTGTACGTCACTTGCAATCTCACTGAGTGACATTGATTTCGGTACTGCGTTGTATGCTATGTAACAACAATAATCTTCGACTACCGAATTGTCTGTTATTTCACAAACCCGCGGATGTCTTGACAGATAATCGGCAATGTTCTCCTTACCGGCGCGGTATTTCACTGTGAAATCGTACGTTGCCAGCCGTAGTCTCCATCTTTCCAGTCTAAGTGGTTGTTTTGCTTTCGGATTGTTGAATATCGCAAAAAGTGGATTATGGTCAGTAATCAGAGTGAACGTATGTCCAAACAAGTATAGATGGAAATGTTCAATACTCCAGACGATGCTCAGAGCTTCGCGCTCAGTTTGTGAGTACCGTTGTTCAGTTGGGCTGAGTGCTTTACTCGCATATGCAATAACCCGATTTTCTTGGCACATGACAGAAGCTACGCCAACTGGGCTTGCATCCACCCATAGCTCTGTTTGCTTAGCTGGATCGAAATACGCCATTACGGTGTCACTGCTCTGCGCGTTTTTAAGACATTGTAGCGCGTTTTCTTGTGACTCTGTCCATTGCCATGGTTCATTTTCTCGCGTTAGACATCGTAGAGGCTCAGTAATACTTGAGTAATTTGGAATAAATCGCGAAACGTAATTTGTCATTCCTAACAAACTTCGTACCTCTGCGGGTGTACATGGCGTGGTCGCATTTTTGATTGCTTCAACTTTTCGTGGATCAGCAGATAGTCCGGACGCCGAGAACACGTATCCGAAAAATGCAACATTCGGCTGGTTAAACTTGCATTTTTGTTTGTTCAGTGTCAGTTTGTTCTCGCGAAGACGTTTGAGTAGAGCTTTCAGATTTTGATCATGTTCTTCTTGCGTTTTCCCATGCACGATGATGTCGTCACTGATATTGCAGACTCCATTCAGTCCTTCGAGAACTTGCCGGATTTCATTTTGAAATAGTTCTGGTGCACTAGAAACTCCAAAATTTAACCGTTTATATCTCCACAGACCAACATGTGTAGAGAATGTGGTTATGCTTCTGGATTCATCTGACAAAACCAATTGATGGAACCCATTGCGCAAGTCACAGGACGAGAACACTGTGGAACCGTTTAGCTCCAGAATTAGATCATCTATGGTGGGCGTAATGTGTCGTTCACGTTGTATCGCTTCATTTGCTATTCTCATATCAATGCAAATTCTGATCTCTTCAGGATTTTTCGGCTTCGGTGCAACAACAATAGGGGATACCCAGGGGGTGGGGCCCTCTGTTACTTTCTCAATAATGTTAGCGCTTTCCAAACGATCTAGTTCTTTTTCAACTTGTTTCCTAACATGGAACGGTATACGTCTGTGTGGTAAAGCTACAGCAGGTACACTTTCATCTATGTGTAATTTGACTGTCTTGTTTTTCAACTGTCCTAACCCACAGAACAAGTCTGAATACTCATGAAGTAACTGATCAGTCTTGGACGAACCTACTGCATTTATAGCAGGTATGATGTTCAAATCAACAGCAGTGTTATAGCTCAACAGTGATCCAAAATTACCAGAAATGACGTAAAAGTTACCTGTAGTAATCTTCTTGTCCGTTTCAATTGTTGCCTGGAATTTTCCTTTCATCGGTAGCTTGTTTTTCTGTCCATAAGCAAATGCTTTTGTGTCCGGGTTTGATAACACTGGTTTGTTTTTCATATCCATGTACACACTTTCATCCAAAATATTTATCGAACTCCCAGTGTCCACAAGAACATTTGTTTCATGGTCATTTATTTTCACTTTTGTTTTCTGTGATGGTCGTGTCGTGTTAACACTGTTGGTTGCAACCCCAAATGAATAATCGGCTTCATTTTCACTGCCATCTGCGGTTTTTTCAATTTGTTTAACGTTAGTTGTCTTACTCTTACGTTTTAAGCACTGCGCAGCAAAATGATTTGGCTTTTTGCAATAGTTGCACGTTTTCTCGTACGCTGGACATCCATTCTGATGTGGATATACGCCACCACAATTCCGACACACCGAAGTTTGCTTTCCAGATGACGTTGATTTCGCCGCATTGAACCTTGGACGTGACACCAGACGGTCAGATGGTCTCAGAAATGCCGGTTTGCTCGGTTTCTTTCTGACAGCGTTGGTTTGTTCATGTTGACGGCCCTGACGGAGGTCGGTCGCCATTTTGCGAGCCTGTCTGTTTGAAATTTCCATTGTTCTGGCCGCTAGTAACAATTCTTCTAAGTTCATGATGTCTTTCAAAGCTTTGCGCCGTAACTCTGTAGAAATACAGCCTGGTATTATTTGGCTCTTTATTTCGCCGTCTGTATTCGAAAAGGCACAATTACTTGCTTTCTGGCGGAGTTTTGTAGCAAACTGGTCAACTGTTTCCGATTCTAGTTGTCTTAGTTGTCGAAATTCGTATATTTCGAATTCTTCATTGACTTTCGGTTTGAAGTAGGTTTCTAGGGCCTGTTTTGTCAGCTCATAGTCCGAGTCAATGCCTGTATTTGGTAACGTGTCATGAATGTCAAACACCTCGTCTCCAGCATAGTGAAGCAATAGTGCTTTCCGTCGTTTCTTCGACTCCACGGACATCCCAACAAACATATTTTCCAGCTTCTGGACATATTTTATCCAACGGATCCCAATGGAATGTTCGTCGCTGTGGATGTCAAATTGTTGAAATGTTGGTAACGCATTCGCCATGATTTCTGTGACAAATTCCTTGGTAACAAAATAACGAGTGTACAACACGGTTATTAGTCCTTGGAAATACGTATAATAATCCTCGTCGCCAAAATGTTGTGTTGTCTAATACACAAGACCAGATAAGATGTGTTAATCTTATTGTTTTAATAACTAAACATTCACTCAGACACGTACATACAATAATGATGTTACATAATTGAGACCCAGCAGACGACTGACCTTCTAGCCAGCACTGCAGGTTGTAAACAAAGCATCTCATTGGTTGAGAGGCGGGGCTAATACAATATATGGGGAACTGTAGTATAGTCTGTTTGAAGTGCGACATACCACCGTTCACTTTCAATTTTAATTTAAAAGGACAATGCAACTTCAACATTGAAGTATATATCGTTGGATTAGTTGAACTCCAATCTAGACTGTTTGAATTTGTTGAGGCCTGAAACATAGTAAAAAATTACCAAATAACAATATTTACAAATGTTAAACAAAATATGTGTGATCAAAGATGACTAACTCTACCAGTCTACAGTGACAGAGAATACACGAGCCCGGATTTAGCCCTAATTACCTCCCTTATCACAACACAGCTTATCTCTGACATTGATTAAAAATCTGCAATATTTTCTGTAAATGACGTGTAAAGTTGGCATCCATGTAGTTTGGTCAGATCCTCCTAGCAGTTTTATAAATGCTATTGCTGTTCTTTGTAATAACTTTTAAATGGATAAAAATGAACTTGTTTTATGAATCTATCAATGACTTAATTATCTAGCATTCAGGTATAGTAGTTAAAAGTATTTCCTTGTTTCTGTGCAAGTCTTGAGAATGTAATCGCCATGCTGTCCAGGGGCGGATCTGGAGGGGGGTTCCGGGGTTGTAACCTTCTCCCCCTCCCGCCACTCCCCTGTTCAGCCACGGAGTTTTACATAGATGACAGTTTACCACCTGTTGGAGTCTGAATTTAAATGCTGCAAAACACAGGAAAGTGCATTTCTGGACATCTAGATCTCAAAATGTGTCCTCTGGACCCCCCTAGCATACTCGCTTCACTCTGTGGAGCTCTAAAATAATACAACGCCACCCCCCCCCCCCCCAAATGCTGGATCCGCCCCTGCTGTCAGTAAGTTTTGCTTCGGCAACTATGTGGTGTGTTGTTATCACATCGTGGATAGACAGGAAGTGGAATATGAGTCAGTACGTACGTACTCGCAATATGTGTGTTGTTATCACATCGTGGATAGCAAGAGGATATAGTGTTATCCATGTACGTAGTACTTCTGCAACTAGTGGTGTGTTGTTATCACATCGTGGATAGCAGAGAGATTACGTACTAACGTACTTCTGCACTATGTGGTGTGTTATCACATCGTGGATAGGCAGAAAGATAGTGGTTATCCACATCGTTTGATAGCAAGAGGGTGTATAGTGTTAGTCTGACGTACGTACTCTGCTATGTCAAGTCAGAGAATAGTGGATATCACTGTACGTACGTGGATAGGCAAGAGGGGATATAGTGTTAGTCATGTACGTACGTACTCGGCAACTATGTGGTGTTGTTGATCATCGATAGGAACGGTGATAGCAAGAGATATAGTGTATAGTCAATGTACGTACGTACTTCGCAACAATGTGGTGTGTTGTTATCGTGTGTAGTGTTATCCACACTCGAATGATAGCAAGAGTGATATAGTGTTAGTCCATGTACTACGTACTTCGCAACTATGTGGTGTGTTGTTATCCCATCGGATAGCAAGAGTGGATATAGTGTTGTCCATGTACGTACGTACTCTGCAACTATGTGGTGTTGTTACATGTGATCGGCAAGAGGGGATAGTGTTAGTCATGTACTTGACGTACTTCGCAACTATGTGGTGTGTTGTTATCACACATCGTGGATAGGCAAGAGTATAGTGTTAGTCCCATGTACGTACGTACTTCGCAACTATGGGTGTGTTGTTATCCCATTATAGGAAGAGATAGGTTAGTCCATGTACGTACGTCTTCGCAACTATGTGGTGTGTTATATCGGGATAGGCAAGATTGGGGATATAGTGTTAGTCCATGTACGTACGTACTTCGGCAACTATGTGGTGTGTTATCACATCGTTGGTATAAAGGCAAGTGAGGAAAGAGTGGTTAGGCCAATGTACCGTACGTACTCTGGGCACCTAATGTGTTGTTTATTACCCATCGTGGAAAGGCAAGAGCGGGATAAGTGTTATCCAGTACGTACTACTTCTGCAACTATGTGGTGTGTTGTTTTATCATCGTGGATAGCAAGAGGGGATATAGTGTTTAGTCCATGTACGTACGTACTTCGCAACTATGTGGTGTGTTTTGATCCCATCGTGGATAGCAAAGAGGATATAGGTGTTAGTCCATGTACGTACGTACTTCTCAACGATGTGTGTTTGTTATCAACATCCGTGGATGGCAAGAGGGATAAGGAGTGTTAGTCCATGTAACTACTACTTCGGCAACTATTGTGGTTTGTTATCCACATCGTGGATTGGCAAGAGGGGATATAGTGTTAGTTTCCATGTACGTACGTATTCTTCCGCAACTATGTGGTGTTTGTTTTCCCTTCGTGGATGGCAAAGAGGATATAGGTTATTCCATGGTACGTACTACCTTTCGCAACTATGTGGTGTGTTGTTATCACATCGTGGATAAGAGAGGGGATATAGTGTTAGTCCATGTACTACAACTTCGGCAACTATGGTGGTTGTTGTTTATCACATCGTGGATAGGCAATGGGGAAAAGTGGATCCATAGTATATTCCAATGTACGTACGAGGGGTCTGTCAAGCTATGTGGTGTGTTGTTATCACATCGTGGATAGGCAAGAGAGGATATAGTGTTAGTCCAATGTACGTACGTACTTCTGCAACTAATGTGGGGTGTGTTGTTATCACAAAATCGGTTGATAGGCAAGAGGGGATATAGTGTTAGTCCATGTACTTACGTACTTCGGCAACTATTTGTGTGTTGTTATCACATCGTGGATGGCAAGATATAGTGGTTAGTCCATGTATGAAACGTACTTCTGTTACTAGTGGTGTGTTTTTATCACATCGTGATAGGCAAGAGGGAATATAGTAGTCCCATGTAACTACTCTTCTGCAAACTATGTGGTGTGTTTTGTTATCATTCGTTGATACAAGAGGGATATATGTTAGTCCATGTACGTACGTACTTCCGCAACTATTGTGTGTTTTATCACATCGTGGATAGGCAAGAGGGATATAGTGGTTAGGCCATTTGTAAAAAATCTTAAAAAAAACTGCAACTATGTGGTGTGTTGGTTATCACATCGTGATAGCAAGAGGGGTGGATATATGTTATCCATGTACGTACGTACTTCTGGCAACTATGTGGAGTGTTGTTATCACATCGTGGATAGGCAAGAGATATAGTGTTAGTCCATACGACCGTCTTCGCAAACTATTGGGTGTTTTGTTACATCGTGGATAGGCAAGAGGGGAATATTTAGTCCATGTACGTACGTACTTCGCAACTATGTGGTGTGTTGTTATCACATCGTGGATAGGCAAGAGATAATAGTGTTAGTCCATGTACTACGTACTTCTGCAACTATGAGTGTTTTGTTTTAATCACATCGTGGATAGGCAAGAGGGGCTATAGTGTTAGTCCATTACGTACGTACTTTTCGCAAACTATTGGTGTGTTGTTATCACATCGTGGATAGGCAAGATATATAGTGGTTAGTCCATGTACGTACTTACTTCTTTGCAACTATGTGGTGTGTTGTTAATCACATCGTGGATAGGCAAGAGGGGATATAGTTTATCCTTTACGTACGACTTCTTGGCAACTAAGTGTGTGTTGTTTTTATCACATCGTGGATAGGCAAGAGGAGGTATAGTGTTAGTCCATGTACGTACGTACTTCTGCAACTATGTGGTGTGTTGTTATCACATCGTGGATAGGCAAGAGTGGATATAGTGTTAGTCCATGTACGTACGTACTTCTGCAACTATGTGGTGTGTTGTTATCACATCGTGGATAGGCAAGAGAGATATAGTGTTAGTCCATTTACGTTACGTACTTCGCAACTATGTGGTGTGTTGTTATCACATCGTGGATATAGGCAAAAGTGATATATGTTGTCCATGTACGTACTACTTCGCAACTCTTGTGTTTGTTATCCACATCGTATAGGCAAAGGTGAATATTTAGTGTTATCTGTACGTACTACTTCTGCAACTATGTGGTGTGTTGTTATCACATCGTGGATAGGCAAGAGTGGTTATAGTGTTGTCCCATACGTACGTACTTCTGCAACTATTGGGTTGTTTGTTTCCCATCGTGGATAGGCCAAGAGGGGTATTAGTGTTAGTCCATGTACGTACGTACTTCTGCAACTATGTGGTGTGTTGTTATCACATCGTGGATAGGCAAGAGATATAAGTGTTAGTCCATGTACGTATCGTTACTTCTGCAACATGGTGGTAGTTGGGTTGTTTTTATCTCATCGGTGGATATCAAAGAAGTGATATTTAGTTTTCCATGACGTACGTACTTCGGCAATATGGGTGTTTTAGTATCACATCGTGGATAGGACAAAGTGGATATCGTGTTTAGTCCATGTACGTACGTACTTTCGCAACTATGTGTGTTGTTATCACAATCGTGGATAGGCAAGAGATATAGTGTTAGTCCATGTACGGTACGTACTTCTGCAACTATGTGGTGTGTTGTTATCACATCGTGGATAGGCAAGAGTGGATATAGTGTTAGTCCATGGACGTACGTACTTCGGGCAACTAAGTGGGTGTGTTGTTATTCATCGTTTGGATAAGCAAGAGGGATATAGTGTTTGTCCATGTACGAACGAACTTCTGCAACTAGTGGTTGTTTGTTATCACATCGTGGATAAGGCAAGAGGGGATATAGTGTTAGTCCATGTACGTACGTACGTGGTTGCAACTATTGTGTGTTGTTATTCAACAGTCGTGGATAGACAAAGAGGGGAAAAAGTGGTTATCCATTACGTACGTACTTTCGGCAACTATGTGGTTGTGTTGTTATCACATCGTGGATTAGGCAAGAGGATATAGTGATAGTCCATGTACGTACGTACTTCTTGCAACTATGTGGTGTGTTTCACATCGTTTTATAGGCCCAAGAGGGGATATAGTTTAGTCCATGTAACGACGTACTTAGGCAACTATGTGGTTGTTTGTTATCAACATCGTTGATAGGCAAGAGGGGATATATTTAATCCATGTACGTACGTACTTCAGCAACTATGTGGTGTGTTGTTATCACATCGTGGATAGGCAAGAGGGGATATAGTGTTAGTCCATGTACGTACGTACTTTAGCAACTATGTGGTGTGTTGTTATCACATCGTGGATAGGCAAGAGGGGATATAGTGTTAGTCCATGTACGTACGTACTTCTGCAACTATGTGGTGTGTTGTTATCACATCGTGGATAGCAAGAGTGGATAGTGTTAGTCCATGTACGTACGTATTCTTCGCAACTATGTGGTGTGTTGTTATCACATCGTGGATAGGCAAGAGGGATCTAGTGTTGTCCATGTACGGTACGTAACTTTTCGCAACTATGTGGTGTTGTTTTATCAAATCCGTTGATAGGCAAGAGGGATATGTGTTAGTCCATGTACGTACGTACTTCTGGCAACTATGTGGTGTTGTTGTTTCACATCGTGGATAGGCAAGATGGAATGTTAGGTCCATTAGTACTACTTCTGCAACTATGTTGGTGGTTTTATCCCATCGTGGATAGGCCAAGAGGATAAGTGTTAGTCATGTACGTACGTACTTCGGCAACTATGTGGTGTGTTGTTATCACATGCGTGGATAGGCAAGAGTGGATTATAGTGTTAGTCCTGTACGTACGTACTTCTGGCAACTATGTGGTGTGTTGGTTATCACATCGTGGATAGGCAAGAGATATAGGTTAGTCCTTGTTACTTACGTACCTTCGGCAACTATGGGTGTGTTGTTATCACATCGTTGTGGACATATGGCAAGAGGGGATTCTAAAAGTGGTTGTTCAAGTAACTTAGTACCTTCGCACTTAAATTGTGTGTGTTGTTATCACATCGTTTGATAGGCAAGAGGGGATGTGTTTATCATACGAAGTAACTTCGCAACTATTTGTGGTTGTTGTTATCCACCTCGTTGGATAAGGCAAGAGGGGATATTGGTTTAGTCCATGAACGTACGTACTTCGGCACTATGTGGTGTGTTGTTATCACATCGTGGATAGGCAGAGTGGATATAGTGTTAGTCCATGTACGTACGTACTTCGGCAACTATGTGGTGTGTTGTTATCCCTTTACACTAGTCGTGGATAGGTCAGAGTGGATATAGTGTTAGTCCATGTACGTACGTACTTCGGAACTATGTGGTGTGTTGTTATCCCATCGTCGGGGATAGGCAAGAAGGGGAATATGAGTCGTTAGTCCATGTACGAACGTACTTCGGCAAACTATGTGGATGTTGTGTGTGTTAATTCCATTCGTGGAAATAGGCAAGAGAGGATATAGTGGTTAGTACATGTTACGTTACGTACTTCGGCAACTATGTGGTGGTTGTTATCCCATCGTGGATTAGGCGAAGAAGGGGAGGACTATAGTGTTAGTCCATGTACGTACGTTACTTCGGCAACTATGTGTGTGTTGTTATCCAATCGTGGATTAGTGGCAAAGAAGAGGATTATAAGTGTTAGGTTCCATGTAACGTAGTTACTTCGGCAACTATGTGGTGTTGTGTTGTTATCCCATAGTTGGATAGGCAAGAGGGGTGGATTATTGGTTGTTAGTCCATGTACTGTACGTTACTTCTGGCAACTATGTGGTGTGTTTGGTTTCATTCCCATCGTTGGATAGGCAATTGAGTGGATATTAGTGTTTGGAGTCCATGTACGTACCGGTACTTCGGCAACTCTTGTGGTGTGTTGTTGTTAATCCCATCGTGGATAGGCAAGAGAGGATATAGGTTGTTAGGTCCATGTAAGTACGGTACTTCTGCAACTGATTTGTGGTTGTGTGTTATACTTAGTGGATAGGCCAGAGGGGATATAGGGTTTAGTTCCATGTACGTACTTACTTCGGCAAACTATGGGTGGTGTTGTTGTTTATCACATCGTTGATAGGCAAGAGGGGAGGATATAGTGTTAGTTCCATGTACGTACGTACTTCTAGCAACTTATGTTGGTGTGTTGTTAATCCCCATCGTTGATAGGCAAGAGTGGACATAGGTGATAGTCCAATGTACGGGGTACGTACTTCGGCACTATGTTGTGTGTTGTTATCCCATGTGGATAGGCAAGAGGGGAATAGTGTTTAGTCCATGTAATTACGGTAACTTAAGGCAACTATGTGGTGTGTTGTTTATCACATCGTTTGGATAGGCAAGAGAGGATTTATAAGTGTTAGTCCCATTGTACGTACGGTCTTTGCAACTATGGTGGTGTGTTGTTATCCCAATCGTGGATAGGCAAGGAGGGGATATAGTGTTAGTCCATTGTACGTAACGTACTTCCTTGCAACTATGTGGGTGTTGTTGTTATCCCATCGTGGATAGGGCAAGAGATGGGATATTAGTGTTAGTCCATGGTACGTACGTTACTTTCTGCAACTATGTTGGTGGGTTGTTGTTATCACCATCGTGGTATAGGGGCAAGAGGGGATATTAGTGTTTTAGTCCATGTTACGTACAGTACTTTCGGTAACTATGTGGTGTGTTGTTATCCCATCGTTGGATTAGGCCAAGAGGGGATATATGTGGTTTAGGTCCATTTGTACGTACGGTACTTCTGCATCTAATGTGGTGTGTGTTATCACTTCGTGGATTAGGCAAGAGAGGATAGGTAGTATTAGTTCCTTGTACGTACGTTACTTCTGCAACTTATGTGGTGTGTTGTTATCCCATCGTGGATAGGCAAGAGGGGAGGATATAGTGTTAGTCCATGTACGTACAGTACTTCCGGGCAAACTATGTGGTGTGTTGTTATCCCATCGTGGATAGGCAGAGAGGATATAGTGTTCAGTTCCATGTTAGTACGTACTTCGGCAAACTCTGTGGTTGGTAGGTTATCCCAATCGTGGGGGTGGATAGGCAAGGAGTGGATATGTTGTTAGTCCATGTACGTACCGTACTTCTGGCAACTTATTGTGGTGTGTTAGTTTAATCAACATCGTGGATAGGCAAGAGGGGAGGAACATTTAGTGTTAGTCCATGTTAACGGTACGTACTTCTTCAACTATGTGGGATGTGTTGTTATCCCATCGTTGGTAGGCAAGAGGGGGTTATAGTGTTGTCCATGTAGTACGGGTATTCGGAACTATGGTTTGGTGTTGTTGTTATCCCATCGTGGTAGGCAAGGAGGGGATTATTGTGTTAGTCCATTGTACGTTACGTACAATACGGCAACTTTATGTGGTGTGTTGTTATTTCGCATCGTGGATAGGCAATAGAGGGGATATAGGTTGGTAGTTCCATGTACGTACGTACTTCTGGCAAACCTATGTGGTTGTGTTGTTATCATCACATCGGGGTGGATAGGCAATAGGAGGGGATATAGTGTTAGTCCATTGACGTAACGTTATTCGGCCAACATATGTGGTGTTTTGTTAAATATAAACCCATTCGTGGCATAGGCAAGAAAAAGAGGGGATATTTGTTGGTTAGGCCAGTAAGGTACGTTACTCGGCAAACTATGTGGTGTGTTTGTTATCCCTTCGTGGATAGGCAAGAGGGGATATTAGTTTTTGTTAGTCCATTGTACGTACGTAACTTCATGGCAACTTATGGTGGTGTGTTTGTTTCACATTCCCGTTGGATTGGCAAAGTGGAGGATATAGGTGTTAGTCCAATGTAGTACGGTACTTCGGCAACTATGTTGGTTGTGTTGTTATCCATCGTGGGATAGGCCAAGAGGGGATTATTGTGTTAGTCCATGTTACGTACGTACTTCGGCAACTATGTGGTGTGTTGTTATCACATCGTTGGATAGGCAAAGAGGGGAGGATATAGTGTTAAGTCCATGGTACGTACGTACTTCGGCAAACTTATGTGGTGTGTTGTTATCCCATCGTGGATAGGCAAGGGGGATATTGTGTTAGTCCATGTACGTTTACGTACCTTCGGCAACTATGTGGTGTGTTGTTATCCCATCGTGGAATAGGCAAGAGGGGATATAGTGTTAGTCCATGTAAGTACGTACTTCGGCAAAACTATGTGTGTGTTGTTATCACCTCGTGGATAGGCAAGAGAGGGTGATATAGTGTTAGTCCATGTACGTACGTACTTTCGGCAACTATTGTGGTGTGTTGTTAATCCCTTTGTTGATAGGCAAGGAGGATTGTATTAGGTGTTAGTCCAATTGTACGGGGGTAGTAATTCAGTAACATATGTGGGTGTTGTTATTCCCATCGTTGATAGGGAAGAGGGGATATAGTGTTTGTCCATGTACGTACGTACTTCGGCAACTATGTGGTGTGTTGTTATCACATCGTTGATAGGCAAGAGGGGATATAGTGTTAGTCCATGTACGTACGTACTTCGGCAACTATGTGGTGTGTTGTTATCCACTCGTGGATAGGCAAGAGAGGATAGTGTTAGTCCATGTACGTACGTACTTCTGCAACTATGTGGTGTGTTGTTATCACATCGTGGATAGGCAAGAGAGGATATAGTGTTAGTCCATGTACGTACGTACTTCGGCAACTATGTGGTGTGTTGTTATCACATCGTGATAGGCAAGAGGGGATATAGTGTTAGTCCATGTACGTACGTACTTCGGCAACTATGTGGTGTGTTGTTATCACATCGTTGATAGGCAAGAGGGGATATAGTGTTAGTCCATGTACGTACGTACTTCGGCAACTATGTGGTGTGTTGTTATCACATCGTGGATAGAGCAAGAGAGTATTATAGTGGTGTCAGTACGGTACGTACTCTGAAACTATGTGGTGGGTTGTTATCCTTCGTGGGGATGCCAGTTGTGTACTTGTAGTCTATCAATGTAGTTACGTCTCGTAACTATGTGGTGTGTGTTATCACATCGTTGGATAGGCAAGAGATTTATGGAGTACCATGAGTCGTACTTCGAACTAGTGGTGTGTTGTTTTCCTCAGTGATAGGCAAGTGGGGGATATAGTGTTCCTGACGTCGTGGACGTTCTGCTAACCTAACTATGTGGTGTGCGAGGCGGTGTTGCCATTCTGTATCGGTGTGGTGTGGTGGGGCTGAGAGATGGATGATGATGAGTGTTATTCAATCCGTGAGTGCAAGAGGGGATAGCTGTTAGTCAGTACGTACGTACTTCGAACTATGTGGTGTGTTGTTATCATCGGGTTTGTGAGGCAAGAGTTATAGTGTTAGCCATCGTACGTAACTTCTAAGTATTGGTGTGTTGTTATCATCGTTGATAGGCAAGAGGGGATGTAGTAGTCATACGTACGTACTTCTGAACTATGTGGTGTGTTGTTATACATCGTGGATAGGGCAAGGAGAGGTATAATAGTGGATTTTTAGTCCATGTACCGTACGTTACTTCTGCAACTATTGAGTGAGTTGTTATCACATCTATGATAGGCAAGAGAGATAATAGTGTTAGTCAGTTACGTACTTACGTCTGCAACTATGTGGAGTGGTTGGTTTTATCCACAATCCGTTGGATCAGGCAAAGAGGGGATATAGTGTTTAGTCCATTGTACGTACGTTACTTCGGCAACTAAGTGGTGTGTTGTTTTATCCCATCGTGGTATAGGCAAGATTGATATAGTTTATCGTCCCATGTACGTACGTTCTAATTCTGCAACAATGTTGGGTTTTTGTTATCCCCATCGTGGATAGCAAGAGAGATATTGTGTTAGTCCATGTCCGTACGTACTTCTGCAACTATGTGGTGTGTTGTTATCACATCGTGATAGGCAAGAGGGATATAGGTGTTATCCATGAACGTACGTACTTTAGTAACTATTTGGTGTGTTTGTTATCCCATCGTTGATAGGCAAGAGGGGATATAGTTAGTCCATGTACGTAAGTACTTCTGCAACTATTGGTGTGTTGTTATCACATCGTGGGATAGGCAAGAGGAGATAGGGTTAGTCCAAGGACGTACGTACTTCTGCAACTATGTGGTGTGTTTTATCACCATCGTGGATAGGCAAGAGAGGATATAGTGTTAGTCCATGTACGATACGTACTTCTGCAACTAGTGTGTGTTTTAACTCATCACATCGTGGATATAGGCAAGAGGGGATTATAGTGGTTAGTCCCATGTACGTACGTTCTTCGCACTAAGCGGAGGTGTGTTGTTATCCATCGTTGATAGGCAAGAGGGGATATAGTGTTAGTCCATGTAACGTACGTACTTCTGCAACTATGTGGTGTTTGTTATCACATCGTGGATACAAGAGGGATAAGTGTTAGTCCATGTACTACGTATCTCTTCAACTATTGGTGTGTTGTTATCACATCGTGGATAGGCAAGAGGGATAAGTGTTAGTCATGTACGAACGTACTTCTGCAACTAGTGTTGTGTTGTTATCCAAATCGTGGATACGAAGAGAGTATAGTGTTAGTCCATGTACGGTACGACTTCTGCAACATGGTGGAGTGTTTGTTATCCCATCGTGGATACAAAAGAGGATATAGGTTAGTCCCATGTACGTACGTACTTCTGCAACAATTGGATGATGTTATCACATCGTTTATAGGCAAGATGGGATATAGTGTTAGTCCATGTACGTACGTACTTCGGCAACTATGTGGTGTGTGGTATCCCATCGTTTTTGATAAGCAAGTGGGATATATTGTTAGTCATGTACGTACTACTTCTGCAACTATGAGGTGTGTTGTTATCACAATTCGTGAATAGCAAGAGAGGATATAGTGTTAGTCCATGTACGTACGTACTTCTGCAACTATGTGTGTTGTTTTGTATCCCCCTCGTGGCATAGGCAAGAGGGATATAGTGTTATCCCAAATGTACGTACGTACTTCTGCAACTATTGTGTGTTGATATCACACGTTGATCAGGACAAAGAGGGGATAAGTGTTAGTCCATGTACGTACGTACTTCTGCAACTATGATGGTGTGTTTTATCACATCGTGGATAGCAAGAGAGGATATAGTGTTAGTTCCATGTAACGTACGTAACTTCGCAACTATGTGGTGTGCTTGTATCACATCGAGGATAGCAAGAGTGGGATATAGTTAAAGTCCATGTACGAACGTACATCTGCAATCTATGTGGTGTGTTGATATCACATCGTGATAGCAAAGTGGATATAGTGTTATCCATGGTACGTTACGTACTTCTGCAACTATGTGTGTGTTGTTATCACATCGTTGATAGGCAAGAGGATATATGTTAGTCCATGACTATGTCTTCGGCAACTACTATTGGTGGTGTTGTGTATCACATCGTGGATAGGCAAGAGGGAAATAGTGTTAGTCCCATGTAACGTACTACTTCGCAACTATGTGGGTGTGTTGTTAATCACATCGTTGATAGGCAAGAGGGGATAAGTGTTTAGTCATGTACGTACGACTTTCGGCAACTCATGTGGTTGTTTGTTAACCCATCGAGGATTAGGCAAGAGGGAGATAGTGTTAGTCCATGTACGTACGTACATCCTGCAACAATGTGTGTGTTGTTATCACAATCGTGGATAGGCAAGAGTGGATATAGTGTTATCCATGAACTTTACGTACTTCTCAACATGGGTGTGTTTGTTAATCACACATCGTTGATTACGAAGAGTGGATTTAGTGTTAGTCCATGTATGTACGTACTTCTCGGCAACTATGTGGTCGTGGTTGGTTTGTGTATCCATCGTTGGATAGGCAAGAAGGATATATGTGTTAGTCCATGTACGTACGTACTTTCTGGCAACTAATTGGTGGTGTTTGTTTGTTCATCCCATCGTGGAATAGGCAAGGAGAGGAACATAGTGTTAGTCCATGTACGGGTACGTACTTCGGCAACTATGTGGTTGTGGTTGTTATCCCATCGTGGATAGGCCAAGAGAGGATATAGTTGGTCTAGTCCATGTACGTACTAACTCGGCTAACTATGTGGTTGTTTGTTGTTATCCCATCGGATAGGCAAGAGTGGAAATATAGGTGTTAAGTCCTGTATGTACGTACTTCGCAACTATGTGGTTGTGTTGTTATCACATCGTGGATAGGCCCAATAGAGGATAGTATTTGTATAGTCCAATTTACGTACGTAACTTCTGCAACATGGTGGTGTTTTGGTTTATCCCATCGTGGATAGGCAAGAGGGATATAGTGTTAGTCCAATGTAACGGTACGTACCTTCGGCAACTAATGTGGTGTGGTTGTTTTATCACAATCGTGGATAGGCTAAAGGAGGACAATCGTGTTAGTCCATGGTAACGTACGTAACTTTCGAAACAATGGTTGTGCTTGTTATCCCATCGTGGTAGGCAAGAGGGATATAGTGTTAGTCCAGTACGTACTTACTTCGTCAACTTATGTGGAGTGTTGTTATCAACATCGTGGATAGCAAGAGAGATATAGTGTTAGTCCCATGTACGTACGTACTTCGGCAACTATGTGGGTTGGTTTGTTATCACATCGTGGATAGGCAAGAGGATGATAGTTTGTTAGTCCCATTGTACGTACGTACTTTCGGCAACTATGTGCGTTGTTGTTTAATCCCATCTGATTTAGGCATGAGAGGACATAGGTTTTGGTTAGTCCCATGTACAACGTTAACTTGGCGCAACTAATGGTGGTGTGTTGTTACCCATCGTGGATAGGCAAGGAGGGATATAGTTAGTCCATGTACGTACTACTTCTGCAACTATGTGGTGTGTTGTTCTTCACAATCGGTTGTATGCAAGAGTGGATATATGTTAGTCCCATGTACGTACTAACTTCAGCAACTCTGGTTGGTTGTGTTGTTATTCACATCGTTGATATGCAATAGGGAGATAGTGTTAGTCCATGTTACTGGACGTTACTTCGCAATTCTACATTTGGTTTGTTTGATATCACATCGTGTATAGGCAAGACGTGGATATAGTGTTAGTCCATGTACGTACGTACTTCTGGCAACAATGTTGGTGGTGGTTGTTATCAATCGTTGATAGCAAGAGGGATATAGTTGTTTTGACCAAGTACGTACGAACTTCGGCAACTATGGTGGGTGTTGATTATCCCATCTGGATAGGCAAGAGGGGATATAGTGTTAGTTCCATGTACGTAACGACTTCTGGCAACTATTGTGGTGTGTTTGTTATCAACATCGTGGATTAGGCAAGAGTGGATATAGTGTTATCCCATGTTACGTACCGTACTTCTGCTGCAACTATGTGGTGTGGTTGTTATCACAAAACGTTGATAAGGCAAAGAGGGGTATATTAGTGTTAGTCCATGGGGTTATGTACGTACTTCGGCAACTATGTGGTGTTTGTTTATCACATCGTTGAATAGCAAGAGGGGGGATATAGTGGTAAGTCCATTATCGTAACGTACTTTCGGCAACTATAGTTGTGTTTGTTATCCACATCGTTGATAGGGCAAGAGGGGATATAAGTGTTTAAGTCCATTACGTACGTACTTCGGCAACTATGTGGTTGATGATATCACATTTCGTGGATATCAATTTGAGGGGATATAGTGTTAGTCCATGTACGTACGTACTTCGGCAACTATTGGGTGTTGAAGTTATCACATCGTTGATATGGCAAAGAGGATTATAGTGTTAGTCCAAGTAACGTACGTACTTCGGCAACAATGTGGTGAGGGTTAGATAATCACATCGTGGATTAGGCCAGAGGGGATATAGTGTTTAGGCCATGACGTACGTTACTTCCGGCAACAATGTTGTGTTGTTATCACATCGTTGATACAAGGAGGGGATATAGTGTTAGTCCAGTACGTACGGTACTCGGCAACTATGTTGGTGTGTTGTTAATCACATCGGTTAGGATAGGCAAGAGGGGATATAGTGTTTAGTGCCATGTACGGTACGTACTTTCTTCACTAATGGTCGGTGTGTTGTTAATCCACAATCGTGGATAGGCAATAGAGGATTATATGTTAGTTCCATGTTACGTACGTAACTTATGCAACTATGTGTTGTGTTGATATCATTTCAATCGTGGATAGGCAAGAGGGGAGTATAGTGTTAGTCCATGTACGTACTTACTATTCTGCAACTATGTGGTGTGTTTTACACATTCGGCGTTGAATAGCTAAGAGGTATATAGTGTTATCCTGTACTACGTTTACTTCGGGAACTTATTGGGTGGTTGTTATCACATCATTGATAGGCAAGAGGGGATATAGTGTTAGTCCATGTACGTACGTACTTCTGCAACTATGTGGTGTGTTGTTATCACATCGTGGATAGGCAAGAGAGGATATAGTGTTAGTCCATGTACGTACGTACTTCGGCAACTATGTGGTGTGTTGTTATCCCATCGTGGATAGGCAAGAGAGGATATAGTGTTAGTCCATGAACGTACGTACGTTAGTAACGTCTTTCTTTTTTCAATAACTCCTCAACCGCTTCATATATTTTGATAATATTTGGCCACAATGTGTGTCTATGGATGCTGCTTTGTTTTGCATATGACCCACGTCTGACCGCCCAAGGTCAAGGTCACTGAGGATTTTTTTTCAGCAGCATATAGTTACCGCTTTGTACGAGTTTTACATAAGTATTTCAAATTGCACTAGATTCATACATGGCTGTGACTGGAGAAATGAGGCTTATGAGTTTTGCGACCAGTGTAGATTCTGATCAGCCTGTGTTTCCGATGCGTGTCCAGTGGTGCTCATGAAGGCAGCCAATGGTAAAGTTCACAAGGATCTTCATCGCCGCGATGTTCCTCTGTGATTTGGTTACTGGAGATCAGGGAGAACAGACGCATTGTCGTGACAAAAATATTCACTTTGTGATAAACCAACATATCCATATAAGACAGTCGTGTGATTTTGTACCTAAGAAGATGTGCGATATCTCATGAAAAATATTTACAAAAGTTAGGAGATTTTCTGTAAATTACGTCGAAAGTGGATGAAATTTACAAACCATATGTGGAATTCTATTCTGTTTTTGCTATGAAAAACACGTTGATTTTCGAAGATACTTACAGAAAATATCACAGTTTGTGTAAATATTTTTCATGAAACATCGCACATCTTCTTGGGTACAAGAGCACATGACGTGTCTCATAAATTATGATCTGTGTACACCACATTTGTGCTACAATATTCGTGTGTAACAAGCCACGTATACATATATAGAGCACCTTTATTTAATGTGATAGTTAATACAATAAACCATGCAATGAAATCTCTCAACTATTTCTTTTTGTAGTAAAGTCATTATTTCATCGAATTTCATGAAATAAAAAGAAGGCACATTATTAAATTATGCTTAAAATTAATAACCTTGGAAAAGAAATAGTGGTTCCAATTTTTAGAAAGGTCTTAAAAAAAAACTGTCACAAGACAGTAATTATTTGTTATAATAAATGGGGTTTATAAGTTTTGCGACCAGTGTGGCCCCAGATCACCACTTCCGCTTGTGACAAAGTGTGTATATCCATATCAGCCTGCAGCAATGTGCTATAAGATCAGCACCTAGACTGACTAGAAACGTCATAAGCCCCATTTCTACAGTCAGGGCCACATTTATGGTTGACTGGAGAAATGGGGCTTATGGGTTTTGGCGACCAGTGTAGTTCCTGATCAGCCTGTGCATCCGCAGTCTGATCAAGATTTGCACTGTTCGCAATTCCATAAATGAAACAGGAGTGTTCTATTTGATCAGGAGCTACACTGGTCACAAATCCCATAAGCCCCATTGCTGCAGTTGGTGCCATGTATGAGGCAAGCCATCTGATTTTGTACCTAATATGTAATATGTGCGATAGCATGAAAGATTTACGATCTTTTCTGTAAATGACATGAAAGTTCAGAGTAAATGCGAAATAGAATATGATTGCACATTTACTGTGGGTGGAAGGTGGGTGCAAGCGATGGGTAATTTAACGATCGGGGTTCATCCTTAGCGGAATTCTGACTGGAGACCTGGTTTGACCTTCACATACTTCTTTGGCATTTTGTATGTGACAGTTGAATCTGGTTATGTGAGTATTACGATTATTCGTAATCCTATTTAGGGGAAGGGGCCAAGTGACTTTGGTGTGGTATGGACTTGCCACCAGGTCAGGTTATTATAATTTCAGGGCTGAATATATTGTTTCTTGATGTAAATATTCCGTTCTGATTTTGGAATTTTCCCCCCAATGCAGCAGGTTAAAACGGGATCGAACCCGTTTTCCCGGCCTTACATGACCTTAGCTGTTGATAGGCCGTTAAACACCAATAAACAAACAAACAAACAAACATCCACATTTACTATGAGAATTTCGTCAATTTTCGACGTCATATACAGAAAATATCACATTTTCTGTACGGGATATATTTTTCTATGACCCTACCTTCAGTGACCATCTCCTCCATTATGTTGAAGAGGTATTTCTGGGCCGCCCCGCTCATGAATGGTAGCTTGTCTTGGAGCAGCAGCCGTATCAGCTGCCAACAAAGGTCGAATGTCGAGGTCAAATGTCACAGCTGATGTGTACCATAATAGCCCTCAATATTCGGACACATTATTCTAGGAAACTCATATAAATATCTGGTTTCCTACAACATAGTGTCCAAATGTTTAGTGTTTGTATGGTTGTACTGGTTTATCACATTAATAATATATCTGGATACAATTCGTTTTGGGAAACCCCTATTTTATAGGGGCTTTCCAAAACAAATGGTGTACGAATATTTAGGGTTATTACGGGAAGTCACTATGGAGAGGAGGTGTGTATCTATGCCTAGTTAGCTCAGACGGTAGGGCACTGGTATGATCCTTAGTTCGAGTCCTGCGGCCCGGTGCACTTTTCTCTTGCTCCGTGATATTTGGCACCCAATGTGGGACCATGTGGGACCGTGACGGATAAATACTCAAGATTGTTCCACAGACGATCACTGTCCCAAACAGTATGGAATTCGTGAAGGAATTTCAATTTGGTGGAGGAGTATGTCACGGTTGTTATGTAGGTCACTATGGGGAGGATGTGTGCATCTGTGCCTGGTTAGCTCAGTCGGTAGAGTACTGGTATGGTAAACCGGAGGTCCCGGGTTTGAGTCCCGGCTGGATGCGCACTCCTCTCGCTCCGTGACATTTGATGCCAAACGTGGATTTTCAACTTGTCAAACTGGGTAGCTTGAACATTTAAATTTAATCCTTTCACCACTACAGACCTCTACCATACTGTTTGCCTGGTGTGGCAAGGACCTGTCATCAGATCAGGATTATTCTGATTTCAGGGCTGAATCTATAGTTTTTTATTGTAAATATTCTGTTCTGATTTTGGGATTTTACCCCCATTTGTACAAGGTAATATATGGGATTTAGTACTAAACCCATTGACCCGGCCTTAAATGACCTTAGTTGTTGATAGGCCGTTAAAACCCAACAAACAAACAAACAAACACTATACTGTTTGCAAACAGTGTAGATCATGAAGAGCCGGTTCATAAGGAGCCGTCAGGATCTGCACAATGTGTGGATATTTTCTAATTTCTAAACCAATACCTCTTTCTGATCAATGGAATAGTCTGAAAGACATGGGAGGGTCCATTCCACACTGGTCAGAAAGTAAATTTGACTGGTGTGTCAGCCTGTGACCTTGAATATCATCTTCACTGACCTTGCAGTCATAGTTGAATCTGCGTAGATACTGCCCAGCCGTGCTCATATCGAGATGGATGAACGCTTCACTGATGCTGGTCAATACCTATCTATGAAGTACAATATGGTCCTTGTTACTTCACTGATGCTGGTCAATACCTATCTATGAAGTACAATATGGTCCTTGCTACGGTGAGAAAATATTACCATAATAACCATAAATATTCTAATTTCAGGGTTGAATATATTTGTTCTCGATGTTCTGTTCTGATTTTCGGATTCCACCCCCCCCCCCCCCATTGCAGCACGTTAAAATGGGATCGAACCCGTTTGCCCGGCCTTACATGATCTTAGCTGTTGATAGGCCGTTAAACACTAATAAACAAACAAACAAAATCATAATAACCATAAATATTCGGACAGGATTTATTGTACAAAGATTGTGCCAGTAGTTAGGGTTGGTATGGTTGTACTGTTGTATCACAATGACAATGTACATATGAGACGCTGTGTGATTGTGTACACTAGAACATGTGCCATATCTCATGATATTGACACAATTTACAATATTTTGTAAATGACGTTGAAAGTTAATGAAATTTCCATGGCAAATGCGGAATTAATTCATTTGCTATGAACATTTCGCCATCTTTCGACGTCGTTTACAGAATTATCACAGTTTTTGTAAAGATATTTTATGAAAAATCACATATGTTCAAAATCACATGGCGTGTCTCATATTTGGGTGCAGTTTGTTTTGGTTGGGAAACCCCCTATTTAAAGTGGTTTGTTTCCCCAAATAAATGGGTCCGAATATTTAGGTTTGTTACGGTAGTAGATTCTTATCCAATCGTCTTTGAAATAAAATAAAATGAAAATAAATAAAATAAAATAAAGATTCGAGTTATACTCTAAATTCACGGATACTGGTCAACAGTTTTCCAATCCCCGCCATGCTTGAAATAGTCATTCCATCCCACCCGTATTTAGATGACACTGACCCGTATTGATGACACTTGAAAAATATCCTCATACCCACCCGTATTTAGATGACACTTGATAGTCACCTGAGCTTCATCCATCCCACCCGTAATAGATTGACACTTGAAATAGTCATTCCTCCCACCCGTATTTAGATGAGACTTGAAATAGTCATTCCATCCCACCCGTATTTAGATGACACTTGAAATAGTCATTCCATCCCACCCGTATTTAGATGACACTTGAAACCTAGGCCCTATCGCTTTTGACCTTGGCTGGGACACAGATAGGCCGTTAAACACCAATAAATCAAATCCCACCATAGGCATGAAAACATTCTTTCATAATATTTCATTTCACTGATCATGCTGATATTTCAGATTTGATCTCGAACCAATGTTGTCTCCAAGTATGACCTTAATTGTTGCTGGGACGTTAAACCTGTTCACATTGTTGTTTGCCTTTAATACATCAATCAATTCTGTTCGTGTCAGAAAGCTACTGTCTGGTGAACAGTGTAGACCCTGACCTGATCGCAGTGGTCAGAAATGTTTTCTTCTGAGCCAACGACAATCAATTAATCCAACCTCAGCCGGCTGCCAAGAATGAGTGAATTCGCGACTGCATGCGACGACGGGGATTTCCCAGTTTAGTAAACGAGGAAGTCGACCACAAAGTCTGTCACCCGATTACAGTTTGTCATACAACAGGCAACGACATACAATACGAAACTATCGTGAGCCAGTAAACGCGACTTGACTTACAATGGCGGCGGGTCAAGGCAACGTTGAAAACAAAATAGTTTAGTAATTGGCTCCTAAATATGGCTGTAGCGATTGAAAATGATTTAACTATGAAAATAAATGTTATATTTTATAAATCGGTGAAGACTTTGTAAGGATGTTATCCGTTTGTGGTTTAAAATAGTGGCCGTTACAAACACGTTTTTTTGTAGAGAGGTGGTTGTTGTAGAGATATGAATATTGACCTTAGCTGTTGATAGGCCGTTAAACACCAATAAACAAATAAACAAACATGATCCAAAAACAAAAATGCCGGAATTGTTTGCAAAACGTGCATATCCTTACAAAGCAGCTCATCTGGATCTACATTGGATCTACACTGCTTGCAAACACTACTATATAGGTATGTACTGTCAATACGTCTGTACAAGTTTCATTATCATCATACTACTTTAATATTACGGATTGTTACAGAGATACTAGTATGTGAACACTTCGTACATGTGAGCATTTGGAACACACTCGTACCATTAACATGGTATTGACCTTTTTGGCTCACCTGAGCCAAAAGCTAAAGTGAGATATTGTTCCCGCTTTTCGTCCATCATCCGTCCGTACACAGTTGCTTCTTCTGCTGAATTGCTGGGCCGATGTTGGTCAAACTTCACAGATGCCGGTTTTTTCACGAAGTAGTTACGCGTGGGTGGTTGGTAGGTACGTTTTTATCTTTGACTCTTTTGTTACCTGGGAGTTGAATTCGGTTATTGCCAATTATAAAAGTAGTACGATTATTACTGATTTTACTGCTTTTTGGAGGGGATCAAGTGATTCTGGTGTGGCGAGGACATGGCATCATATCAGGATTATTGTGATTTCAGGGCTGAATATATAGATTTTAAAATATTCGGTTCTGATTTTGGGATATTCCCACCATTTGTACAGGAAATATATGGAATTTAGTACTAATCCCATTGACTCGGCCTTAGATGACCTTAGCAGTAAGTTGATAGGTTGTTAAACTCTAACAAACAAACACACAGTAGTTAGGCGTAAGTAACGAAATGGTTGTCAGTGGGGCCATGCGTGCCCCATGGACACGTTTCTCGTGTTCCCTCCAACCATAATCTGTTTATGTCCCCATAACGAAAAGTCATTCACCCATGATGTTTATGACTACGTGTGGCACATACTAGTATCTAAGATCCGTGGCTTTATATTAACATTAACATATAGCATGTGTATATGTGTCATATTGACAATTCCCTAGGAATATAATAATAGTAGGACACGATGTGAATCACATGGCACGTATAAACATGATACCCGGTGTGAATGATCGTATTGAAGGATAAATGTATGATATTACACCCTTCGGCCTTGACGCGCCACAAACTTTATTGTCGACATTTGTGTGGGTTTCTTTTTGTTATCTTATATTTAAGGGTAAGGATTGGCTCGAGGACCTTCCAAACCCGGGCATTTGAGCCCAAAAAGTGTCGGGCCAATGACGGTTGGCCCGTTTGTTTCCGAATTTACTAATATCTGTCGTACAGTCGAAATATGTACATTAAATGAAGGAGGCAGTGAGGCGGTTAATTTAACTTAGCTAGTTGATTCTGCTATCGCACGAAGCCGCTAGCTATATCAGACCGTGAAAAGTGTGAGTGCATGTTAAATATGGTTGTTTCTCTCCTTTATATACAAATGTCAACACAATGTTAACCCTTAGAATGCTGAGCACGAACATCCTCGTCTGCTGTTGCTGTATTTATAATTTGCCTTCTTTCCCAATAAAAACATGGTTTGACAGCACTTCAGAATCATTTCCATTGGAAATGATTCTTAAGTGCTGTCAAATAATGTTTTGATTGATTCTTAAGTGCTGTCAAATTATTGGAAATGATGTTTAAGTGCTGTCAAATCATGTTTTGATGAAATTGAAATGATTCTTAAGTGCTGTCAAATGATCTTTTGATGAAAACTGGAAGAGAGAACATAATCAACAGACGACACAATTTAATTCAGCACGTCTTATATTGTTACACGACTAGCGTTGTTTGACACTGCTCACAGACGTGTTCAAACTAGTATGGGACCACGAATGCCTGTCGTGCAAAAAACGAAATCGACCGGCCCTGGAATAATATACAGCTGGATCTTTGCTTATATCAAGTAGATCCATTTGTCAACTCTTTCGAAACAAAAAAAGGCTCTTGAAAAAAAAGCCGCGACGTCACTTTTAACGTACACACCTAAATAAAACGTAAGTTTTGTCTTCCACTTAGCAGAAAAAGTAAAGCTGATTCAACCGAAGAATAAACGCATTTATTGTTTTTTTGTGGTATGTGTATATACATGTAACTATATTTTCAAATTATTAAATAATCCAGCGTATACGTCATTGACGTCACTTTTTGTTGTCACGTACGTGCGTGTAATTGCTGATTATTAGTAATATTTTGTCAGAAATACATTCACATCATGTCATCGCGGTAGTAAAATATGACATGCCCATTAACCACGGTGATTTGGTTCCCTGAAAACAACACACCTTTGGCGTCAAGGGTGGGAATATAATAAATGCTACTTTGGAGATCTTAGCCAGGTTTATGTAGTCGACAACAAAGCGGAAGATATACGTTTTTTATTAGCTCACCTGAGCGAAGCTCATGTGAGCTATTGTTACCGCAATGTGTCCGTCGTCCGTCGTCCGTCCGTCGTCCGTCGTCCGTGAACATTTTCAAACGTCTTCTCCTCGGTAACCATTGGGTCTATAGTCACCAAACTTCAAGGTCATGGTCCTTAGATAGGGGGATTACAAAATTGTTAAAATGACGTCATTACGTAATCCAAGATGGCCGCCGTCTAAAAATAGCACAAATTCTTAAAAAATCTTCTTCTCAAGAACCGCCAACCAGATTTCGACACAACTTGGTAGGAATGATCGATGTACATTGCTCTTTCAAAGTTGTTAAAATGGTGACCCCGGGGTCAAAAATGGGCGTGGCCCGTGGGGTCAAATTGGGGTCAAATTTTATTTTTGACTGAATATGGTCATGTCATATATCAAATTGAAGGTATCAATGAGGCGATCACTCATTTTTTGTCGAAATCGGATTGTTATGTCATCCAAGATGGCCGCCGAAAGGTCAAAAGGTCGTTCTTTTATTAGATTTCAAAATTCTTCTTCACATGAACCGCTTGGCCCATGGTAGCCAAACTTAAAAATTATGGTCCATGGGTGAAGCCTTTTAAGATTTGTTAAAATGGAGGTCATCGCTAATCCAAGATGGCCGCCGTCTAGAAAAGCATAAATTCTTAAAAAATCTTCTTCTCATGAACCGCTGGCCGGATTTCGACGAAACATGGTAGGAATGATCGATTTACAATGCTCTTTCAAAGTTGTTAAAATGGTGACCCCGGGGTCAAAAATGGGCATGGCCCGTGGGGTCAAATTGGGGTCAAATTTTATTTTTGACCGAATATGCTCGTGCCATATATCAAATTAAAGGTATCGATGAGGCGATTGCTCTGGTGCAATATTTGTCGGAATCGAATGATTATGTCATCCATGATGGCCACCAAAAGGTCCATTTATTCAAGATTTTGAACGTCTTTTTCTCAGGAACCACATGGCCGATGCTGGCCAAACTTCATAGGAAGTTAAGATCCTTGGGTGAAGCATTTTCAGATTTGGTAAAATGAGTCATCGCTTAATCCAAGATGACCGCCATCTAAAAATAGCACACATTTTTTAAAACACATGAACTCAATGTCACATTCTCCTCTGGTGTTCATTGAGTCAGGTGAGCGAATTAGGGCCATCATGGCCCTCTTGTTATGATTGTATGGCACAATGCATACTTCTATTTTCCAAGTATGTTGATTAAACACTTGGGCTGTCTCGATTTCCAGTCTAATATTCCGAGAATTGCGAAATGGGGCTTACTAGAATAAGAAGAATCCCAAACCGTTTATATTAACATTTCCGTTCCATTTGCAAACCGTGTAGACACAGAACAGAGGAAGCGGCCACGGGACCTTGGTTTAATATGGACCTGGCAGGTGTAGCCCCAGGTCAGGTTATTGTAGTATGACATGGCAGGTGTGACCCCAGGTCAGGTTATTCTAGTATGACCTGGCAGGTGTGGCCCCAGGTCAGGTTATTCTAGTATGGACCTGGTAGGTGTGGCCCCAGGTCAGGTTACAGTTATCTAGTATGGACCTGGCAGGTGTGGCCCCAGGTCAGGTTATTCTAGTATGGACCTGACAGGTGTGGCCCCAGGTCAGGTTATTCTAGTATGGGCCTGGCAGGTGTGGCCCCAGGTCAGGTTATTCTAGTATGGACCTGGCAGGTGTGGCCCCAAGTCAGGTTATTCTAGTATGGACCTGACAGGTGTGGCCCCAGGTTATTCTAACATGGACCTGGCAGGTGTGGTCCCATGTTAGGTTATTATAGTATTGACCTGGCAGGTGTGGCCCCATGTCATGTTATTCTAGTATAGACCTGACGGGTGTGGCCCCAGGTTATTCTAACATGGACCTGGCAGGTGTGGTCCCAGGTCCGGTTATTCTAGTATGGACCTGGCAGGTGTGGCCCCAGGTCAGGTTGTTCTATGGGCATGGCAGGTGTGGCCCCATGTCGGGTTATTCTAGCATGGACCTGGCAGGTGTGGCCCCAGGTCAGGTTATTCTAGTATGGGCCTGGCAGGTGTGGCCCCAGGTCAGGTTATTCCTGTAATCAAAAAGGGCTGTTGATTCAAAACCTTCAACATAATTACAAACACCACATATCTTTGCGAGCCGGCTCATCTGGATCTACAGTGTTTGCAAATGTTGGCTTTATGGTCTGTAGTGTTGAATGGGTTTTACAATAAATAGTCGGCTCATCTGGATCCACAGTGTTTGCAAATGTTGGCTTTGTGGTCTGTAGGCCGGCCTTAAATGACCTTATCTAGAGATAGGCCGTCAAACGAACAATTTGACCCTCGGGTACAACTATATAACGTAACGGAATGCTACATATATGTACCCAAATTCTCTGCTATTCTCGATTTTTGTGTATATATGACAGAACCTTAATAAGGTGCAACGTGTCTACACTGGATCTAAGTTAAATAAAACATAGGCTCACTTACACCTAAGAATGACAATTCCATCTCCTCTGACCACCATAGTTTGTTATAAGATTTTCAGCGGCCCCAACACTGTTCCACAGGAAGCAATTCTAATGGAATACCAAGACATAAGGTCAAAACTGGACTGCTGAGAAACAAAGATGGTCGGATAGATCTGATAGTTTATTTTATCAGCCGGAATCTGTTTGAAAAAATCTGGGATGGATTGTGACCCAGTGGTACGAACACCTGACTTCCAATCCGGAGGTTGTGGGTTCAAACCTCGCCTTAGGCATCAACAATACTTTCATAGTATTTCCATCCCACGTTTCTGTCGGACAAGAGTTAAATTGTGGCCCCGTCTCTATATGACCCTAGCTGTTCGTGGGACGTTAAACCCATTCACTTTCACTTTGAAAAAAATCAACACACCAATGATTTACTTGGTATCTGTGGCTATGACTGGAGAAATGTGACTTATGGAATTATGTGTGACCAGTGTAGCTCCTGATCCAATAACGCACTCATGTAGCCTGATAACTGTCCATATTGCTTGTTAAATGCTAACCCGAATGTTCTGTATGTAACAAGGGCGACTTACTATGTCGCTCTGCGTTACAGACAGAAAATTGTGATTACTTGGAAGCAGTATTCGTGTTTCATTGATGGAATGGCGAGCAGTGCAGATCCTGATCAGACTGTGGAAATGCACATTCTGATTTGGCTGTAACGAACGCTGTTTAAATAAGGAAGTGTGTTTCGACTATTTCTTCCGTGAATATAAATAAGTACACTTGCATGAGCATGTACACGGCATTCGCAATAGTATAACGTGATTACATGAACAAAACACGCCACTAAGCACAGCACTCCAATACGTGAGAAAAGTACGTTACGAGTTCTTTCAAACCGCTCACGATAAAACCAATAGCGGACAATTCAATCAATGGAACAGTCCCAACGTATGCTGTGTCAACTCACTTGAACCGTCACTTGAATTCATCACATACGTACCTTACAGTAAATACTATGTATCCCATCTCGCACGGACACGGCTATGTGAAATACAAACCTGAAAACATGCTAATCTACACATGTCGTTTATATAAAATTTACGCTGTGTCACAGCAGGACATGCGTGCATGTGTATATGCCCAACATAGCTAGAAAATAAACGCATATTACCCACATGTAATAAATTGCCAAATATCAGCGTCATTTTCGGACCCGAAATTGCATTATCAAGCGCCCATACTATTATACAACATTCTATGGAATTTACGGCATCTATTTACATGTACATGTCTCACGCCAATTATAAGTGCATTGTATGTACCTTCTATGACTGCGTCTTTCGCACCTTCCCCACCACCAAGTTGTTAAGCTGGTCCACGTCCAATTGAACATATAAATTTAATAGGTTATAATAAAATATTATAACAAAATGGATAATAAAAT
>JAQRGA010003222.1:0-10479 GCA_029237695.1 Conchocele bisecta | reverse complement strand
GGCAAGGTTCATGATCTTGTGTACATAACCTATGGCGGACAGGTAAGTAGAAATCGTCCTATGAGACAGTGCAAGGGAGTGCATGTGGGCCACAAATAGGGCCAAACAGGTGACTGACAGCGGCGGCTGTACGACAAGCCCAAACAGTGAATTTGAAAAGACATGAAAGTGTTCCCATGCCTTCCTATATGTATCAACAGTGGACGGTGACAGTGACGCACTCAGCAGAACGTCAAGCTCCTGCAAAACTCCAACGGCTGAAGTCGAGACGGCAGGTCTGTAGGCTCCTCCTCGCTGTTGGGTGCCAGCTCTCGGAAACGCGCCAACTGCAAACGAGAAAGAGCGTCAGCTCTATTATTGTGTCGACCTGGAATGTGACATGCTGTAAATAGAATGTTCATGTGCAGACAGACCAAAACCAGCTTCCTGACCAAGAACATGACCGACTTATCCTTGGACGATTTCTTGTTGAGAATGGCAACGAGCGCCTGATTGTCAGTGTGGAACACAATGTGGTGGTTCCGCCACAAATGTCCCCAAAGTTCGACGGCAATGGCGATTGGGAACAGTTCCAGAAATGTGATGTTAACCGAATGCCACGCCGGGGGGAAGCGGCCATAGAACCATCTCCGCTTGTAACACGCCCCATAACCTATTGAACCGGACGCATCAGTGAACAGCTGCAATGAATCACTGCTCAATTTCACGTCGTGTAGGAAGAACGACGTCCCATTGAAATGCGACAAAAATTCGAGCCACAAGTTCATGTCTTGACGCACTTGCTGTGTCAGCTTGATGTGATGATGGAGCTTAGCCACGCCCATGGACAGAGTTCAGTCAACCTGCGGAGGAAAGTCCGGCCTGGTCTGTATGACCGAGCAGGCGAAGTTGAGGAAACCGATAAGTGACAAAAGCTCGCGCAGCGTGCATGAAGTCCTGCCATGAAACCTGCAGCAAAGCGCGTGCCTAGCCAATTTGTCCTCCGGCAAACGTGCTCCATCCGCACAGCGTCAAGAGATATGCCCATGAAAGTCATAATGGAATCAGGCGGAAATGTTTTGGCTGCGGACAGAGGGATGCGATCATGGAGCAAAGCTCCATGAAGATGTGTAACGCAGACATGGTGCTCTCATATGATCTACCAATGAACAAGAAATCGTCCAGAATATGAACTACCGATTGTCCGGCGAATTTCCGACGTGCGATCCATTCTAAGGCCGTGCTGAAAGTCTCAAATATCTTACAGCTGGACGCCGCACCCATCGGTAGGCACATGTCATAGTAGTACATATTGTCCATTTGAAACCCAACAATGGGTAGTCATCCGGATGGACAGGAATAATCCTGAACGCAGACTCGATGTCCGTTCTTTGACATGAACGTACCTGGTCCGATTAGACCTGATTGCCAGTATCGCATCATCGACACGCGAATATCGGACTGCAGAGTGGCAGGTGGGTATACCCCCGTTCACAGAAGTGTCTGAGCCATGAGGATACGATAGGTGGTGGATAAGCCGAAACTCATTAGGCGTCTTCTTAGGCACGACGCCAAGGGGGCTCACTTTGAACTTGGGAAATGGTTTTACCCGTCTCCCGAAACCCGGGGGAAAACCCGACCAAGTGACACCTCCTGCTGAATTTTGGCTGTAACAACCTCCCTATGAGTGAGTGCTGACTGCAGATTGGGGCTGTCCTGGGATGAGCGGTCGCCCTGAAATTCAAGTCTGAAGCCACTACGGAAACCCTCAATCAAATAATCAGACACAACGGGTGGGTCATAGCCATGCAACAGATGCTGCAGTACCGCCCATCTCACAGGCGTACGAAAACGCTCAAGACGACTTGGGACCATTGGACTTCCCTGCAGCTGAGGCGCCGGGCAAACTACCTGAGGTCTGGGACCCTGCAGAGAACTTCTTTTCGTTTTGAATGCGCTTATAGCATTTGGCCGAAGGGTGTTTTGCCCCACAAAAACTGCAGGTGTGCAGGTACTTGCAGCCGTGGCATGATGTCCCTCTATTGAACCTGTGACAGGTAGGTTTTCCGACAGGGGGATTGGACCTGGAGGAGCCGAGTGTTGCGGCAGGGGAACCCGATTTGAAGCCCCGTGCGTCATTCCCTGCCGGTTACGAAAGGGCATACGGGTGCAAGGGCGTCAAAGTAGAGCTCATGATGGATGGACCCCCACGGGAGCGACATGTGTTGCTTAACCTTCCTGAACCGCTGGTCATAGCCAAACCAGTCACCCTGCTTCCTGGCGATGCTGCGAATGATAGCAACATACTGTGCCAGCGGCTCTGCAAGCTCGGGGAAACGGATGCGCATAATCGACGCATAAGTGGCGAAGGCATCCGTCCACTGTTCAATATCCAGGAACCTACGGCGTGGCGACGTCACAACCTTGGCAGTCCCATCCTGCGATATGGTCAGAGACACCGGACCTGACGGGGAGTCCTCTGACATAACAGAGAGCTCGACAAACTCCTGCGCCCAAATCTTCTCCTTAACTTTTAATGGCACGAACACGTGAAGTGGGAGGGTCTCCGATCTGAAAGCCGACCCCGACGTCATTGAGACGATAGACTGAGACCGCCCAGGCCCAATGGCCTCGGGGAACTGTACCTGGACGGCTGGCGCCGGACCTTGCCTACCTGCAGACTGCTGCATGGCATCCGTCTGCATTACAACGCCCGCTGGTGCCTCGAAAGACTCCGTCCCATCCAAACGTATAACCGGCGCTTGCGTTGGCGAGGCGCTGACGGAGTGTACCGTGGGTCGTGTAAGTCCTAGTCGAGTGGAAACTTGTTGGCGCACCATAGTTGTGATGTCTGCGGTCAACTCCGACACCAGGGACTCTACGTCAACCTGATGAGAAACGCCTACAGCGTCGTCGTTTGACGGCTCCGATGTGGTAGCAGTGTGGGAGGCCGTCCTTCTCTTTGGCGGGGCCGGTGCAGTTGCACCGGGCCGAGTCCGTTTACGCCGATGCATGACCTGGAATATACATTGTCCCTGACTGAATGTGTGTGCCTGTGACGACCGACTAACACAAACGTTTACTTTGACAATAGCCATCATAGGTTGAAAACCATATTAATAAATTAACTACGCGGAGACGACTCACACTCCTAAGGGAGCTAAGAATGTCAATAAAAATGCCTGCGCGGAGGTCAATACGCGGGCGCCAAGAATGAAATATGCATTAAGAGTCACATACGCGGAGTAGAACACCTAAAGAGAACACCTGCGCGGAGGTGACTCACACAAATGAGGGCGGCGGGCGCCATTATACAAATAGGCGCTAAAGAGAACACCTGCGCGGAGGTGACTCACACAAATGAGGGCGGTAACTCGCCATGAGCTAGCGCCATGAACAAATATACACGTCAAATAAGGAACGTGGAACTGGCCACAAGGCGTCAATAGCACAATAGAACATGAGCGTGGATAATGGCAATGTACAATACTCGCAAAACAGCAACAATACAAACACAGAGACAACAGAATGCGAACAGTGGCGTTCACATGACATGGCAAAAATCGCATACCACCACCAGCGGTCAACAAGATAAGAAAATAGCATGCCACAATACAGTGTTCCCGACTTAGTGAAGGTACATGCAACTGATTGGAAATTGGGGTATACTGGCCTATCAACAGTCAAGGACATGCAAAACCATGCCAACAGGAAGGATTATCCTGTATTCAATTTGGAAAAATACAGGGAAATTCCCAAAATGAGAGCTCAATACTCCATAGACTATAAACCCAGTCCGGAAATCAGAGTATCCTGACCTGGTGCCAGGTCTGTGCTGTACCAAAGCCATGTAACTCGCTCCAAGCAACCTGAATAGCTATAAGCTATTATTTCTTATCAGAACACAAAAATAATAATAATAAAAATTGTACACCTCAAATGGATTGATTGATTAATTATTGGTGTTTAACGGCCTATCAACAGCCGGGCATGTAAGGCCGGGCCAACAGGATGGACTATCCTGTATCCAAACTATAAAAATAAAATTAGGAAAATTCCCAAAATCAGAGCTCAACATTTACATAACTATAAATTCAGCCCTGAAATTAGAATATCCCGACCTGGTGCCAGGTCCATGTCGCACCAGCACCAAAAGGAGAATTAGATCTTTGGCGCACTGTCATGGAGCAAGTAGTATACGTGAGCATGATCATGAATGACGCTTAATATATATGAGCAAAACATCCGAGCATACACGACACCAAGAGCAATTGTCACAGAAACAAGATGTAATAGTGATAAATTTTGGCAAAATTTCACAATACCTATGGCATGCAAATTAACAATTTAACAAAACAAATCAAATTATATACATGTACACAACTAGCTGGAGCTCAGAAAGAAAAAGCTTAGAAAGGGATTCAAATCAGGTTCAAACATGGTGAAAGACCACGCGTATACATGAAAAATGTAGACAAATTCATGAAATGGCGGAAAATAACAGACTTCCAAGCAAGTCCGTCAAATACCGCAACTCAACAGGAGCTCTGTGAAAAAGTATGAGCAGCATAGTCAACTGTGGAAACACTGATGAACCTGTATGTCTGTTAAACAAATTGACAAAACCTTGAAATAAGACATAGGAGGGAACAATACAACTCAAACATCCCGAGATAAATGAATGCATGACAACTGGGGCACAGGAGAGGGCAGGGAGTGTTTAACAATGTCAAGTTAGGGGACAAATGCTATAGCTGGTCTCTTCTTCACATATCGACTGCGCGCACCGCCGCCATTGCTGCGTGTCGGAGAGACCGATAGAACCGGAGTTGGCCGAACGGGTTCAAATGGACCCCATCTTCGCAGAAGATGTGGGTTTCACATCCTAATGTTCGTCTGTGGCGCCACAACTGGATATCATCGTGTTGGTCCAACAGGTCGCCCAAAATATCAACGACCGCCAACCGCCCCTCCTCGTATGCCACTGTCGATGTGTTGAACGGTGCGAATCGTGTGAACGGTTCACACACGAGCACTCTCTCCACCCGAAACGAATCACAAATGTGGCGGGCCAGGTCGTCGAAAGCACAAGCCACCCGCAATGCACACGCCGGTGAGAAATTAGACGAGTCAATGTCGTTACCGCCCATCTGCAAGATGACCACTCTTGGTTGCACCTTGTTCTGAGTACATAACTCTAATTACATTTCATTACATTGCACTACATAAGAGTTATGACGTAGTTCTATTTGTAAATGTGCGTTTTAACGCAAATCGAAATAATGGTGATTTTTATACGTATGATGCTCAAATTACATGTACATAGTGAAGTATGTTATACTTTATAAACCATATATGCATGTGACACAAGTAATACTTCATAAAAATGGTTCTACACAGCAATTTCATGGATAAACTGAGATGTTTACTCTGGATCGCCAGTTCTTCTTACATTGTCCGGTGTCAGCATAGTTTCCTTCCTGCTGATCTATATATAACTTCAAGGGCGTTTCGGACCGTAACAGATTCGTTATTTATGTTTGATTTTTTTGTCCCAAGTTTAAACTTAATGATATATTAACAGTGAGCATGCGAAAGGTTCATATATCATATGTGATACAGAACTTTTGCGTATATGTTGATTACGCATAGTAAAAAATGGCAAGGTTGTCCCGAAACGATTTTGGTCCGAGCTTGCTAGCGTCCGAATCGTTAAAATACTATAAATTACTGATTGAGGCCTTGGTATGTCAAAAACTTGAAAATAGAAAAAAAAACACGTACCACTTATATTTTCAATGCATTTTAAATCTTAATTACATACTTGTAATGTTATTAAATGTAGTGATTAACATTTATATATACAAGTTTACTTATTATACCCCCACAAACAAAGTTTGAGGGGGTATATAGGAGTCAGCTTGTCGGTCGGTCGGTCGGTCGGTCTGTTGGAAATTCCCTTCCGCTCTATATCTTCTACACCGATGCATGGATTATCAAATGGCTTGGAAAAAATGTTTCTCATGATGAGAAGGTGTGTCGCGATCAATAACCACGCACCTACGTCCAAGGTCAAGGTCACAGTTGAAGGTCAAAGGTCAAACCTATTGAAATTCCCTTCCGCTCTATATCTTCTACACCGATGCATGGATTATCACACTATGCCCAGGGTCAAGGTCACAGACTTGATGCCTTTGAAACCTTAACGCTCGGTTAAATGGCTTATAATCAAAAATGCCTCGCTTTCTTTGGCTGCCAGTGGGGGTATTCGTGTGCCGATAGGCCACATTTTATTTTAAATGAGAATAATACATGAATTAATGTAGTTTTACACCGAATATAGCACTCATCAACGCATTATAATTTGAAGAGTTGCCCGTGCAATCATTCGTATTATAAGAAGACACACACAAATCAGCAGAAACAACAACAACAATGGATGTAAACAACGTTTTTGACATTGTTAAAACAAAGTTCAATTTTACATTTGGTAGTCTAAAAGTTGAACAAGAAAGGGGTTTACGGAAGTTGTTGGCCGCGAAGAAAGTGTGCTGCGTTCTGCCAACATTATATGGAAAAAGTGTGCTATTTTATTTGCCACCACTATGTTGAATGAGATACACGGGGTCAACACTTACAAAACAATAGTTCTGTCGCCATTGAGGAGTTTAATGGCCCAACAATCAGATTCCTTAAATAAAGTGGCCAGTGCCATTTTGTGCTCCAACAGAGAAATGTCTGCTGAAAACTATGAAGGTATTATTTTCATACACCACATGTAAATTTATCACATGTTTACTACATGAATAGTTACATATGACATTGACACACTGTTTTTCTATGTGCATACTGTGGCCGAAATTTGAGGGAGGATACTATATAGACAAGGGACAAGTGTAGTGAATATGCACCATAGACCAGAGTGTGATGTACTGCATAGTGAGTAGACCGGGCCGTGCTACACTGCATATGTCACGGTATGAATCTAGTAACTCGGGAGAGAAGATGTGTGTATGTGCTAGGTTAGCTCAGTCGGTGTAGCGACCGTGTTGTAAGCGACAGGTGCCGGTGCGAGTCCCGGGTCGGGTCGGGTGCATATTTTCTCTTCCAGTCTACTTGTCACACATGTTATAAAGGCAGTTTCAATAATTTACCCTCGTAACAGTAAACTCTGTAGTTGTAGCAACTCTTCCCCTTTTTACTACAACCGAGGGCGGAGGTGACGTGGCCGTCCTCTTCTTCACTGCTGCATCTATATTTTGTTAGCTCAATTTCTGCTTGCGACAAGGATTTTTTTAATCTATAAATTATTGAAACTTTTCTGAAACAAGGTGTACATATAAAATCATTGTTACTTTGAACATGTTGAATGTGGTCTATATAGGTAAGAGCTTCAGAAATTTTAACACCTGCTCTTATGGTGGCCGTCAATTTTCTCTTTGTTTCCCCTTTTTTACAACTATTGAATATTACAGAACACGAAACACAAGACAAGTTTATGTCGCCATTTTTAACACGTAGCACGGAAGTGAAAGGGCCACAATTATGTATAGACTTCGGGAAGATAAATATGTCAATACAGATAGGGTAACGTCCAGAATTATGTCCCATTTCCCATCCAGTTCATTGACATTGACGCATATTCATATTTATCAATAAAAACATATTTTAAAAGTGTATACACTGAGTTATTTGATTGCTTAAAACTTATTAACATGCGGCATATTAAATACAAATTCAACATGTCACCAGAATATGTGGTTGTGAGTGGAGAAATGGGGATGATGGTATTTGCCACCATTGTAGATCGACATGTGACTTTGTACGTTTGGACATCTGCGTAATCTCATGAAATATATTGATATATATTTACAGAAAATGTAATATATTATTTTCCGTAAATGACGACAGAAGTTGAAAAAAATGTCATTTTACTTTACTAAAGAAAAGTATTGTAGATGTAGATATAAATTTTGTAAATGTATTTATTGAAATTACGCAGATCTATGTCCGAAAGTTCAAAATCCCATGGCGTTTATCATTTGACGGACACCTGTGATTTGACGATGCGATCTCTATACAAAAGTCGCTATCACGTTACGCGCGAGCCGTCTCGGGCCTCAAAACTGTGACCCCGATAATTATAAATAGATGTCACGTGCTAGTCATGTGTGATCCATCTCCCGCCATAATTGAAGATGCTCTGTTTACTTTCTGCTTCGTGTGAGAGTGACCTTAGAATTTTGCTAATCAACAATTCATCAGGTGAGTTTGTGATAATATGTTTGTGTCATATTGGAATATAGTCTATCAATAACAATATAGCGAAGTATGAATGTCAACGCACTGCAGGTTTTTTCTATATTTTAGTGCGCGAATTGTAAATGCTGTTGCCTATAAAGCGGAATATGTGCAGTTAGGTTGCACCCTGTCCAGGAATGGGTTGAAAACTTCACCAACTCGGGCACGATCGCACACTCGTAGGCCGCCCATACCATG
The DNA here is from genome assembly GCA_029237695.1 of Conchocele bisecta. Lineage (NCBI taxonomy): Eukaryota > Metazoa > Mollusca > Bivalvia > Lucinida > Thyasiridae > Conchocele > Conchocele bisecta. The sequence continues at coordinate 2,001 of JAQRGA010003222.1, read as the reverse complement.
TAGCCGCACGTGACACTGGGCTAGACCGAAGTCTGGCTGTAGTCCTTGTACTCTGTAGTCCCACATGTCATGATTGATGTGCCGAATGAAACTGTACGCTATTATAGCGATATCCACTGTCTGGTGGCTCAGCCATTTTGTTCCTGTCAATACACAGGCTAATAACACGGCTGTGTAGATGTTTAACACGTCGAAGAAAACTCGCCCTAAGTCGATATAACGCGTCTCCCCAAATTATCGATTGTTGACAAAACAATCTACGATAATGTTTATACCTTCTGGTAGCAGTGAAATCTGGTTGAAAATGTTGTAAAAGCTTCAAATTTGATAAAAAGTCTATTAAAAAGACAATGAAAGTGTACTTGTTGAAACAATAAACCAGAATGATCTGATAGCCAAGAATGATCTGATAGCCAATCAGTGTAAGGCATTTGTGACGTCACAGGAGATAAATAGGTGCGGCGCCAGAGGCGAAGATACAGACTCCACAGAGAACATAAAGTACGTTATATGTGGATTTATATAACTTGCATATACGGCTCACTTGATTTACAATTTCAAACTGCCGGTTTACTCAGTGGGTCGGGCGCGAGTGTTACCGATACATATTAATTTTAAAAATGAAAAATTGTATTTATTTTTTACTTGGTTTCAGCCAAATACATTTTTATATTGCATCTTTGTTACAATTTATTTCTAGAACGGACTCTAATACGCAATCCGCTACGAACAACACAACACTTGCTTACTTGATTTGAGGACATTCCACCTCAAATCGTGGATGTCAGTAAAACAAGTGTACCATACTCTGCGATCCGGTCGCTCATCAACAGCAGCCAACCAGAACACGACTTACAATTCACTGCGGATTGGTCTCCATGCCAGCAGTAAACATATTCTATTTTTGTAAATCAGGGCAAATGAGGGACCGTCGATAACGACGACTTTTTTTTAGGCCTGATGGGTTGACAAAACTTACCTGTATCGCAAGCACAGGGCATTTTTCACACGGTAAACGGCTCTGTGACGCTGATTAATGTATTTTTTAACAATAATCAACGTAAATTGTTACAGTCAGGTGACGATTTCTATAATTTCAAGGGATTTGAATAGCCTGTTGATTTACCTGTTGCGCACCTTGTATCTTATACAAGTAACAACAGACTATCAGATTAGTTGTTCCCATCACCTGTGGTGCAGATGCACAGTTTGATCTGATCTACACTGCTAGTGTAATTCATAAGCCCAATTCCCCAGTCACAACCACATATGAGACATGCTATGCGATTTTGTATCTTCGGACATTTTATGAAATACGTTTACAAAATTTACAATATTGTCCGTAAATAGCGTCAAAAGTTGACAAAATCTCAGAGTACATGCCACAATATATTCCGCATGTACTTTGTAAATTTGGTCAACCTTTGACGCTATTTATGAACATTATTGTAAATTTTGTAAACGTATTTAACGAAATGTGCCAGATGTCCGAAGGTACAAAATCCCATCGCGCGTCTCAATGATCTATTCATAGAAGTGAAACCGCAGAGTACGGGCGTCACTCGCCATAATACGGGTTCATGATGATCTATATCTACACTGGTCGCAAAATCCATACGCCCAATTTCTCCAGTAGCAGCCACCTATAGGTTAGAGGATACCAAATGGTGTGAAATTTCTTTTAGCTATGTCTCTGGGAACATAATTTAAAGTTACTGTGACAAGAGCAATCGAGCGAACTCCGCGATGCAACACATTTGTTCTTTTCGTATCGTAGACGGACAGTTATCGGCTTTACAATCTTCTAAAATCTTGATTTCTTAGCTTTATTTGTCAAATATAATAACCCAGTGTATGTAAATTACCTGTAGGTGATTGGGCTTGGAATGTGACAGTAATATACACCAAAACAGTCATTATAGTGTGTATTTTTTTTTTCATTAATACTGTCTTCATGATGGACAATTAAGGAGTTCGGAAAATTAGCGCGACATGGCGACG